>CM069160.1:3741428-4030656 GCA_035221665.1 Okamejei kenojei | reverse complement strand
CCGCCGCGGATAACAGGTTGGTGTGGCTGTGAATGAAAAGGCGGGTACCTATGGTTTGTTGGTTGTAATATGTTCCAGTTTTATGTGGTGTCTGAATTTGGTTTCCTCTCCAACCTAAACCTATTTCCCCATTGTGACCAATGACTAACCGCGGATCATTATTATTAATTCCCCCCAACTTGTTTCTTGCCCCAGACGAAGTGCAGACGGCTGCGATACTGTGCGCGGGGGAAAAGTGCGGTTCTAAACCAAAGGAATCACCCGGTATACACTTGGATGGTACAACGTCCAATGCCAACGACCAGATGGCTGCATCGTCCCCGATGGTGGCAACGTCCGACTGGATGAGTGGTATCTCTGCCACGTCGTTGCTCAGGGAAATTAAATTTATCACAACCCTCATTCCTTGCCTATCCCTCAGCACAGTTTGCTCTTCATACATACACTTGCGGGGTCGCCCACCTGGAATATTCCGTATTGTTAATCCGTGTCTGTGTGGGTGTGTTGTTTCCTTCACCTTCTTTGATTCCGTTTTGTCATCATTTGCCTTGCCCGAGAGGTGCTGAGAGTCACGTTTGCACGGATTTATTTTATTATTTTATAATAAAACGGCCGGCGCGATGGCCATTGTGTGTCTTGTGCCGGCATTGAGCTGTTGTTTTTGGTTTTTATTTTAATGTATAAGTACATCCCCCTTTCACTTTCTGTTACGTAGCCACAGTCTTCCTATGGGACCTATGTGTTGAACTGGGGAGGGGATCTGCCGGCCCCAAAGCGACCGCTGCCACCCTTCCGCCGCGTACTTATCTTGCGACTTAATCGGCTGTCTGTGGGAGGCTTTCACCAGGCCTATGTAGCGTCTCTCCTCTCTCTTTACTCCCCTTTGGTTTTACATTACTTTCCGCGCGAACGGTCCTGGCGTCGGTAGGAACATTCCGTCCGTCCACGTAGCAGCCAGAGGGCAGAGGGCCCGACGGGGGAGCAGGCACGGCAGCCGTCTGAACTGGGAAGGGTCACTGGAAGGCAAGGACAGGCGGGCGGAGACGGGCGGTGAAGGGAGGAATCGGCCCCCGCTAATGCCATTTGTTGTTACCTCACTATTCACCGTTGTCCGGCACCTCACGCATTACTCTGGAGATAACGGCTACGAGGTGGTTGGCTGTTTGATCTGCACTCGGTGGTCGGGTCACCGTCAATTTCGTTGGCGCGGATCTCACGAGCCCCCTGACCCATCGCCAACAGGGGGGAGGGGGAGGGAGGGGGAATCTTATTTATTGGGTGGTGTGTCAAGCTGCTCTGCGCGAAGGCGCTGAAACACCTGTATCTCTATGCAATGAACCCAAAGGGCCACGCCCGTAAGTTAGAGAGCATCTTAAAAGAACGGGATATGAAAGATTCTAAACTCGTGATATTAAACCCCATGATAGCAGAGGCGATTGGCATAATGCAGTGGAGCCCCGGTGAGATGAGATGGGAAATTTGTATTTGACGTCTGTTTTCTCTATTTCACTCATGGAAGAGTTCACCATTCCTGTGGTAGGAAGGAAGAGAAAAGCCCCTCGATCGGACACATTACATGTCAAAATTTCCCCCACAGATGTTGCCCTCCTCGTTTTTTTCAGTTCGTCCAGTAACGTTAATTTCTGACCTCAAGACGCCAGCCTATATTCGGCCCTGGGGTCTCTCTAATTCTGTGCCCCTGTTCCGGGCTTCCTGCCGCGGTTTTGTTTTTTCGTTGAGCAAGGACACTGAATAACATGTATATCGGGAATTTAGATAAAGCATGTGACCGCCCATCACGGACAGCCGCTCGTGAATCTGCTGCGCAAAAACAACAAATAAACGGAGGTGCTGGAGGGGAACTCAGCCTGCCCGGGCAGATTGTCCAATTAATTTAGATGACACTGATGGATTGGCTGGGAATATAGGATAGAGGGATATTTAGAAAGAAAAAAAATGCTGTGGAATAGACTCAGCGGGTGGCTGGCAGCAATCTATGTGTGACGTTATGGGGCCCGCCGACACCTTCTTCGGAACTCTCGAGTTAGTTACTACCAGGCACACTTTTGGTGTGTTATCTTCGATTTCAACCAGTGCAGCTGCAGTGTTTCTTTTCCCGCGACACGAGGAACTAGAGGATATGGGATGATTTATATAAGCTTTTTTATGTGAGGAGGAGATAGGTGTTAGCAGTTCTGTGTCAGGTAGTTTTTTGGACGAATTGTAGGTGGCCTTGTGAGTGGGGACCACGCTGGGTTGGGAAATGTGTTTGGATTGGCAACTATGGGATGTGTATGGAAAATATGAAAGGGATTGGTGTGACCATGATTTGCGGACCGGACAGCTGGTGTGGTTTAACTTGGTTATCATGGTGCGGCGCGGGTAGTATTTACTGTGAACCGAAATAATGGGCTGTGTTCCTGCAATGCACTCTTTGTTTTATCCCTCGGTCAAAATGGCATAACAATCCGTGCGCCTTTTTTCATCGGAATCCCCACTGGCGGTTCAACAAAGGTAACCCCGCACTGACTCCCTCTCAGATGTGACCTGACCCGTTTGCCCGCCGCACCTTTACCTCGTTTTTTTTTGTACTTGCTCCAACTTGCCCGTTATAATATAGATAGGTGTTGGCTTTTTCATCCCTTGTTTTTTTAGCAGTCAATTATTCGAAATAAATTTAATAGCAGTTTATCATAAAAAGGCTGAGCAAAAACACAAAAGTGCAGGGAGTAGGTAACCCTCAGCGGGGCCTCAATCCCCATAGAACCGGTACCCCGACCATCCACCAAGCAGAATCCATGGGAGCGTACAATGATGGGAGATATTTATTAATATAAGATTATAATAATTAACAAGTGCTGCTTAAAATCCAACTTAAAAATTACTGGAGGGAATCGTAAATCCTCTGACGTACACCGTGTTTTTAGAATTGACATTCCGTATTATTTTCGAGATTGTGCACTGTAGCTTTGGAGTTGGTAAAAGAAACACCTTGACGTTAATGGAATGGGGTAAAGTACAAAGGGAAAGAAGATCACGACTTTCCTTTGCCGTTTTTTTGTTGAACGAGGAGACTAACTTCCTCAGCAGAGCCAGCCCAGAGGCAGAACAGGACGCGGTGGGGAGGAAGTTTGAGAAGGAGAAACCACTCGTTCATGAATGATGGAGATTTGTGTTGGTGTGAAACGGGGCTGTAGCGGGGATTGCATGCGTTCTTGGTCGTGTGGGCTGATTTGTTATCAGACGGCTCTTGATTTTTGTCTACCTAACTCGCAATGTGATGGGTTAGTAGTGGTTAAGTATAAGGCGGTTCGGGGAGGAAGTGATATGCTGCCGTGGGGGAAATAACGAATACGGCCGTAATGTGCCGGTTTGGTGAGGATCAGTCTTATGAAGCTCTTTGTTCGGCTAGCTTTGTTTGTTTTTTTTATTTAAGAGACATTATAATTTTTAAAACGAATTTGTATGTCAATTGCTCGTGAATATTTGTACTGACACTGAAAAAAGCTTGATTTATTTATGGTTTCTTGTGGTGGTTTACTTTCATAGCTTTCCTTCCTTGTTTGATTGGGTGTTAGTTCTGGGACATATAGGTTACTATGAATCCGGGGTGGCGATGAGCTGCGTTGGTGGAAGTGATTAGCGCGAAAAAAACCTGCCAGCTTCCTTGTATCCCACTGTCACCTCACCTTCGGTTATGGTAGATAGAGTGAGGCGTCCTGTTGGACTTCGTGGACGTCCTGGACTGAATCCTGTGCTTGAAGGCATTTGATTGGCGAGAATTAATTTTATTTTGTTCAAAATGGAAATGGGTAATGTGGAGCCCTTCGAATCATTCTCCCACAAGGAAGGAAATAGTCCCTGTTTAGATTAGGTGGGTGCTGAGAAAGGTTATTGGGGGGGGTGGGGGGGGGGGGGGGGATTTGATCAATACGATATGGGGGGATGGGAGGGGGGGGTGGGGATTGTGGTGGTGGATGGGGGAGATGAGGAAGGAGGTTTAATTCGATAGATTGAATGAGTTGCTAAAATGTACAAAAAAAAATAAAAAACACCGGTTCCTGTATCTTTGTTAACACTTTGGGAGAAAACTTTACAAGGCTGGGAGTGTATATAGAAATACACAATGAAAACGTTGTAGGAGACGCTGTGGGGTTTTGAGCGGAACAGATATTATTTAATGGTCGTTGCGGTTGTTCTCTAAAGGTATTTCCTATACAGCAAGCCAGGATATATAAGGGGGGTTGCTGAGTTGAGAAGCTGTCTGTGGCGAAGTATTGACGTTCATAGGGCGGGACAATTCAACACAGATTCAGGCTTCTGAGAGTTTGGTAGTTTTTGGGATTGCTAATCACAAAATATTGCGTTTTTATATAAATGCAGAGACCTCTGTGTGCTATGAATCCAAAAACACACACACCTGGGAAGTACTGTTGTGTATTTCTGTGTTCAAATTACCTATCGGGGTGTTATGTGACTGCTCTGGGAGTAGGGAGAATGCACAGGGGAATCTGATGTTGCCGGGAATGCCAAATAAGCCAGGTTAGGAAGCTGGGATTGGGTGACGTTGGGATCTGTTTCCCTGGGGATGAAGTAAAGGAAAAGATTGGCTTGGGTGGATAGGTGCGGGTCGATTTGTTGTGATTGGAGGGTTGGTGTGAGGAGACGCTCTGAGATCGATACGAAAATTATCGGAAAGTGACGTCTGATAGAAGAGAATATGTCCATTGAAGAATATAGAATATAGAAGAAGCAGCTACATGAGAAAAGAAGAAGTTGGATGACAGGTAAAGAAGGCACTGATGCTTTTGAAAGGCGAAGCCTGGAGGGTTAGAGAGGGGGAAGAAAAAAGAGGTGTGGTTTAGAGGGGAAGAGAAAAATGGTTATGGAGGAAATGAGGGAAGGGGATAGGGGAAAAACAAGTTTAAAAACTAAGTAAATTTGGTTTTGTAAAATTGGGATATTAATGGTTAAATTAAGGCAATTTATCAGTGATATAAAGGCGCGGGCTGCTCTAGGGCTTAGTAGTAGGCCACAAGTAGTGATACAATGGTGAGGGAGCGGGGTCTTGTGATTGGAGTTGTATTGTGAGTTTTTAAAGTTGCGTGTTTTTCGGCTCGAGAGTCTTCGGTGGTGCGTGAGGAAGGCTGTGGGATTGATTATCTCCTTATCTCTTAGCTGAGGTTTTTTTGCTGACTGATGGACTGATGCCTGCTTGAAGGGGGGAGGAGAAAGGGACTGAGGTGAGGGGAGGAGGGGGGGGCTGGGAGGCCTACGCAAAAGCGGCTGGCGAGGGAGAAATAGGAGACCGAAAACAAGGGAGAGTCAGGCAGGTTTTTGGTTCAGTTGCGATGTTGGTGTATTGTGGGAGGGAGGGGCTAGGAGCACCGCTGGGTGTCTCCTGGCTGCTACAAGGGTGATGAAGTGCATCCAGGTTAGATCGAAGTATACAAGTTGGGGAAATGCTGGAGGAAGCAATGGAAAGACCTCAGGTTGTCGAGTAAAATGAACGTTCCCTCGACGGAAGTCCTTACAATATATTTGTTGCACCCTAATGAGGTCTGGAAAGAGGAGAGGGAGAAGATGGGTGAACGATGAGGATGAAGGATGGAGGAGAGGGAAAGGGAAAGTAAACATGGGGAATGCAAAGGTCCCCGGGCGTTTTGTCCTTGGTGCCAGGTATCCCCTCATCTTAGAGAAGCTTGTTCGAGGAGAGAAAGACGTTATTTTAAAACACTGAGCGGCCTCTCTCTGACTGGCTTTGCGTAGCAAAAATAATGGGCGCTGTTGAGCCAAAACCAAAGAGGCCATACGTTCAGGTGCAACGCCATTGTTGTTGGAGAGAACTCCATGTTGTGTGGGGTACGGTCCCGGGGTGTTGTCGAGGATGGTGTTTGCCTGCCTTTGTCCTGGTGCCAGGATCCAGGCTGTCACGGACAGAGTGAGGGGAAAATCCTCAAGGGCGAAGGTGAACAGCTGGTATTGGCAGTGCATGCCGGCACAAACGATATGACCGGAAAGAAGGGGGGAATTAATATTCTGCAGCGTGACTTTTTTTGTGGTGACTTTAGGAGCTCGGAAAAAAAGAAAAAAAAAAAAAATGACGGGGAAAAAAAGATGATGAGAAATGCTGGAAATTGAAAAAAAAAAAAAAAAAGCAGGAACCATCCAGGGTTTGTGGTTATCTCCGAGTTTTTTTTTGGCTTGATAAATTCCTCGTGCTGGCGAGGGAGCAGGAACAGGGAGATTACGGGACCTGAATGAGTGGCTGTGCGGTAATCGTGCAGGGGCAGGGATTTATTTTTTAGCTTCCGTAGATTCACTTGGTGAAATCTGTTGGGGAAGGAAAGGGGGGAAACTGTACACCAAAAGGGGAGGATCTGCATCTTAACTGGTGGGGGACAAGCTTCCGGGGCAGGCAGGTTTTTTGCCACTGCTACACGGGGGTGCTATTTAAAACTACAATAAGGGGATATGAGGGGGGTCGGTCAAATCAGATAGTCGACGATGGAGGTTAGGTGTGGGTCTTTTGTGGAGTTTTTTTGTGAGAGGTGGGGGTTTGGTTTTTTTATTTGTTTAAAGGGAAAAGAGAAATGAATAAAAAAAAGAAGACATGTAAAGGGAAGATGGTTAATATGACCCCAGGAAAATTCGAATAAATTTATATAAATTAATGGAAAATTTTTAACGGAAAGGAGGAAGCTCACAAAGGGATATAGGGAGAGGTAGGTCCAAGTGTAATGTAATAGGGAAATTTCGTTTGTAGTTAAAGGTGAGGGCGTTAAAGGAATTAACAGGTATTGTATATGGACTGCGGCGAAGTATAAGAATAAGAAGTAAAGTATATGAGCTTTAGGCTCAGTTAGCAGTAGGTTAGATTTTAGATAGGTCTTTGTGGGGATTTACTGGAGATTTCTGATCCTTAAGCTTGTGGGCCCCTTTGTCCTGGACCTTCACCCCCCATAGGGAACAATCTTCTGCATCTAGCCTGTGTCCAACCCTGCTTAAGGCAGGTTGGTAAGGGAAAGGCAGAGTGGGCAGTGGAGGGCGGGTTTTTAGCTCGCTGGGGAGGGATGGAGGTCAGGCCCTTGCGGAGGGAAGATATACGGAACTGACGAGGTAGAGTCGCTGTGATGGTTTGGAGTGAGGGTTTTTGAGGAATTTGTTAAAAGGCAAGAAGACACTATTTGGGTTGTTATATTACAGACCCCAAAATAGTAGCCGGATGTATGTATGTTTTGTTAAATTTGCAGCAGGAGGGTTTAAAACTGGCATGTAACAAAGGTTAATGCCTACTGTGGTTGATGGGGGATTTCAAATATATGCAGGTAGACTGGGAAAATCAGGATGGTTCAGGACCCCAAGTAAAAGAGAGGTTTGTAGGAATACCTCCGAGATGGATTCGTAGAGCAGCTTGTATGGAGCCGACAGAGGAAAATGTCAATTCTGGATTTAGTGTTGTCACCAATGACCAGACTATGATAAGAGACTCGCGAGGTAAGGAAAACCGTGGAGGTAGTTAGTTCGTAGTTTTTTTGATCATAATATGATTTAGTTTTTTATTCTGCAATTTGAGAGGAGTGAACGTTAAATCGGGAAGTGATGCAGTGGGAATTTTTTGTTTGAACAAAGGGGGACTATGAAGGCAATGAGATGAGAGGGGAGCTGGCCCCAAAAGTAGACTGGAAAGGGATCTAGCAGGAATGACGGTGGTTGACATTTGTTTGGAGTGTGGGTTTTTGGACAGCAATGGAGGAATTTCGGAGGCATAATCTGGATGACGCAGGATCATTTCATTCTATAAAAAGGAAGAATGATTTATGGGGGGGTGAGAGGAGGGCAAACGTGGCTGACAAGAGAAGTAAGGGATAGATAAACTAAAAGATAAAATAAAAGAGTGTAACTTTTCATAGGACAAACTGAAGGCGGAAACCCAAAGGGCGCGAGGTGACGTGGTATGAGGGGAGTGGGAGAGAGAGGGGTAACCAAAAAAACGGGCACAATACGCCTGAAAAGATAAGTAGGAGGGGGGGGAGGAAGCAAGACAAGAATAGTAAGAGAAAAGGACAAGTTAAAAAGCCTTTTTTAGATATGGTTAAGGGAAATAAGAGTAAGGCAAAGTCCCTTGAGTCAAAACGGGTGTGTTGAAATAATTTTGGGCCACACAAGGAAATAGACAGAGAGGTTTTGAATAGTAGGTACTTGGATCGGGTCTTCATAAGGAGGGACCAAACAATCTCCCAGCAGATTTTTTATTGGAGGGACAGAAAGATCCTAAGGGGTAGAGGAACGGAAAGAGAATTTTTAATTAGCGAGAAAGGGAAGATAAAATAGTTCTTGGGTAGTCTAATGGGAACTGAAGGGATGTAATAAAATCCCTGGACCTGATGGTCTGCATCCCAGGGGCCTCCGAGAGGTGGTCTCGGGGTATAGTGGAGCAATTTGGTGATCATTTTCCATTGTTCAATAGATTCTGGATCAGTTACTGTGATAGGAGGATAGCTAAAGTTACCCACTTTTCCAAGAAAGGGATGAGCGAGAGTAAAAATAAAAAAAAAAAATAAACGGGGAATATACAGACCAGTTATCTGACCTTCGGTGTGGTGGCGAAAAAAGAGGAAGATGCTGGAAAGGTAGTCAATTATTAAAGAGGTAATAATGGACCATTTTTGTAGCTAGTTTAAAAGGATTAGGTCCAAGTCAACATGGATTTTGAAAGGGAAATCGTTTTGCTTCCTTGACTAATCTTCTGAAATTTTTGGAGGAATGTCGACAGGTGTATAAAATGGTAAATGAAGGGGGTGATTGGGGTGGCCAAGAGGGAATGTAGGGTATCTAGACTTTCAGAAAACTTTGATAGGTCCCGCACGGGAGATGGTGACAAAAATTAGCAGCACATGGTATTGGGGGAATTGGGTTGGGTAGGGTTGTTGCCATGGTAGATAAAATTGGTTGGACTGACCGGAAGCAAAGAGTAGGAAGGGGTGAGGAAGTGAACGGGTATTTTCAGAAGGAGGCCAGTGGCCAGTGTAGAGTGGAGTTGGCGGCCAGTGGAGTGGGCCGCATGGCTCGGTTGTGAGGCCGCAACTTGTTTGCCATCTATTTATGATTTGAAAGTGGGATAGTTATGAGCAACACTAGGCAAGTTTGCGGGGATGACATAAACCAGAGGTGGCAGTGTGAACTGTGGAAGGAAGAGGATGTTAGGAGGTTTGCAGGGGGACCAGGACACAGGTTTTGAGATGGACACGGGGCAGAGATGGTGGCAGATGCACTATAATATGAATATATGTGATGATTTATCCAACTTTGCGGGCAAAAAACAAGGGGGCAGTTTATTATCTCAAATGGGGTTAGGTTAGGTATAAAGTATGGGGGAGAGTGTTGTACGCGGTACAGCGAGACCTGTAGCTCTTGTTACACCAAGTCACTGAAAGTTGGCGTGCAGGTACAGCAGGGCGGTTTGAAGAAAGACTTAATGGAATGTTGGCCTTCATAACAAGAAGATTTCAGGTACAGGAGGTAGGGTGTTAAGAGGGGGTCTTCTGAAGTTGTATAGGGCTCTTTGGTGAGGCCAAATCATCTGGAGTATTGTGTACAGTTTTGCGTCTCCTAATTTGAGGAAGGACATCCTTGTGATTGAGGGAAGTGCATGCGTAGGTTCACGAGATTGATCCCTGGGGTGGCGGGACCTGTCATATGAGGAAAGGATTTGGTAAAAAGACTAGAGGCTTGTAATTCATGGTGGTTTAGAGGATGAGGGGTGGTGGTTCTTTTTAGGTTTTTAATGTCTTTTGGAAACATAATAAAACCTTTATTAAAACGACTGGAATGGGACAAAGTAGATGCAGGGAAAAAAAAAATAATGTTCCCATGTTGGGGTGAGTCCAGAGAAGAGCCAGTCGTAGAATAAAAGTGTGGATGGGAGGTCATTTAAGAATGAGGTGAGAAAAACTTTTTTACCCAGAGAGTTGTGAATTTATGGGAAATTGCCCTGCCCAGAGGGCATGTGTGAGTGGGAGGCCAAATCAATGGATGGTGGATTTATTTTTAAGAGAGAGTAGGATTAGAGTCTCGCGGCTAGTGGTGAAAAGTCAAGGGAATACGGGTTTAGAAGGGGAAAAGGCACAAGGGTTATTAATAGCGGGAACGATCGCGCCATGATCACATATGAATGGCGGTGCTGGCTCGAAGGGCCGAATGGCCTGGATCTCCTTCACACTGTTTTCTATGTTTCTATTGTCTATAATGTATTTATTTTCGTTTAATTTATTGAGATACAGCGCGGAAGAAGCCCTCCCTCCAAGCCCCACCGGGTCCGCGCCGACCAGCGAACCCCGCACACTAACACAATGTTTCACACACCACGAAACAATTTATATTTATTCCAAAGCCAATTAAACCGACAAACCTGTATGTTTTGGACGGAGTGTTGGAGGAAAGGTAAACCGAAGATCTCGGAGCAAACCGACGAGAGTCTCGGTGGAGGAATAGAGAAAGAAATGGAGGAGAAGGAGGAGAATGTACAAACTGCGTACAGACAGGTCGCACGCGGCTCCTATTTTATGGCAGCAAACTACACAAGCTGTGTCTTTTAAAAACTGCAACTACACCATGTATTAATTATAAATAAAGACATTTGGCATGATAGAAAGTATTTAATTTCAATCATTTATTAAGGTTGCAGTTGGGGAAAAACACTTGAATTTGCGTTTCTGGATGTGCCTCTGGATTCCTCGTCCAGTAACGTAATCTCTGCCTCGCCAACCGCACCTGTTGTTGGCCACAGATTGCCCCACTCTGACCCGCTACGTTCGTCCAGCAGTTTGCATTCTGCAGTCCCGTGTGTCTCAACTCGCAGCCGTCTCTCATTGACTACCAATTCTGCTCCAACCCACCGCGCGCCCTAATTTCAACTGTTCCCTATCTTCTCATTCTAACCCTGCACCTACTATCTCACATCACCCTTCCGCCACCTCCCTCCTCATCACCCGCACCTATTCGGCGCACCCGGATGGTGATAGAGTCACTGGATGTGAAAGTGGATATGAAGTACTTGCAAACGATGCAGAGGAGGTTTAGCCAGAATTATGATTTCATTAAAAGAATGGAGAGATCAGCCCGACTATGGAAAGTTTTCTCTGGAACGCGAGCGCGCAGGATGAGAGGAGACTGTTGGAAGTCTATCGAATTATGAGAGGGGTGGGCAAGGGTACACATCAGAACCTTTTACCGTCAGGGAATATTTAATAGTAGAGAGCATAGCTATAGGATGAGAGGGCAAAGTTTAAAGGAGATGTGGTGAGGCAGGGTTTCTACCCCAATGATGGTGAGTTTCTGGAAAGCGCTGCCCAGGGATGTGGTGCAGGTGATACGAGACAGGCGGTGAAGAGATTTTTGGATAGGGCACGTGAGTATGCAGGTAATGGAAGGATATAGATTATGTTCAAGCAGGTAAGAGTTGGTCTTGGCATCATATTCGGCACAGACGCTGTGGGCCGAAGGGCGGCTCCTATGCATTACTGTTCTTTGTTCCATACGGATTGGCGTCTTAGTATTGTGGATATTCCGGGATATAACCCGATACTCAGCATAAGCGCTGGGCAGAATGTATCCTGACTGTTCGCATCATGGCCTGGTACGGTATTTCCAACGCACACGAGTTGCACTATTATTACCGCCTGCACTGCCATACGTGTTTATTTTTAATTGTGTTTTGCATTAATGCCTTGTCTTTGGAGCAGTTTTTAATTTTGTTTTTACTAACGTGCAGAATTTATCATCACAGTACTTGTGCAGAATGACAATAAATCCGACTTGACTACATCTAAGTTTACATTTAACCATCCGTTTTACACCCCAGTTCGTTTCTTTTTTGGCCATGTCATTTTCTGTCCTGCTCTAACTGTCCCATAACATTCCCTGCGTTTACATGTATATACCGGTCTGTTTAACATCTCACTAAACCCTCCATGGTTATTTGAGGTCAGACACGGTCACCTAGAACACGTTCACCCTGAAAACCTGCAGACGAATGTCCAGGAGACGGCAGCGTGCGCGGTAGACACTCGCGGTACAGAGGGATCACAAGGGATCAGCAGCTGCCAATCAGTGAAAGCAGTTTCAACCAGGAAGTGGCAGGAGTTAAAATAGCTTCTAAAGAGAGGTCGAGAGTTTACAGAGGAGATAATTTGTCCCCCATCTGCCTGGATTTCTTCACCGATTTCGGTTATTCTGGAGTGTGGGCACAACTTCTGTCCATCCTGTATCACACAGAGTTGGGACAAGGAGGGCAGAAACTCCTGCCCGGAATGTAGAGAGGAGTTTACAGACCACAGCCTCAGGGTTAGTCGGGCCTTGGCGAGTCTGGCTGAAAAATCTCGAACACTGAGGCTGAATACGGAAGAGAAGGAAAGTAAACTTCAGTGCGAGGAACATCAGGAAGAACTGAAGCTGTTTTGTGAAACGGACAAGAAACTGATCTGTGTGATTTGTGCAGCTGGGCGGGAACACAGAAAACATCGTTTCATGCAGATGATGAAGCTGTTGAAATCATACAAGGTAAAATGCAAACCGACTACGATCTCTTGCTTGAATGTATAGGGGGTTTGCACGTAAGGTTACTGGGTCATAGGGCTGGAGGACACCTGGAGGACATTTGTAACTTCCGGTACATGTTATTAAATGTTGATTTTTTTGTGCTGTAAAAAATTGTGGAAGTCGGGGTAAGCGTGAGAGACATGTACCCAACTTCAGAATTCCAAAAGTGAAGCGAAATTAAGGTAAAGAGAAGTGAGAGCTGAAGGGACAACAACCGCTAAAGTGCTTGGCGAAACATTGGCCATTGCAGATAACGGATTGAAAATATTGGGGAATTATCGCGTTTGCTCACTGCATTTCATCAACAGTAAGGCATTATTTGTGGCTTTTCTTGATTCCTTGGTATCTAAAAAGTCTCAGAAGTGATAACTCTGGCCGTAAATTTTGCTTCAGAGGCGTTTTTCTTTTTGTATGTAAAAACCCACTTGAGTAACCACGGGCGATTTTAAAATTTTACAGCCAGATTTATATCACTTCTGAAACTATTTAGATGGTAAAGGAATCAGAAAAAAACACAAATAATGCCTTTGTTGATGAAATGCAGTGAGCAAACGGCCAATGTTCGCCAAACACTCAGTCTGCTGTTGTCCCTTCAGCTCTCGCTTCTATCTACCCTCATTTCTCCTCACTTTTGGATTCTGAAGTAGGATAATGTCTCTCACGCTTTATCCCGATTTACATAATTATTTACAGCGAAAAAAATGACTATTTCGGCGGGTTTTAACAGGTCCGCTACGCTGGAAACAATGGTCAGTGCTTCCTGCAGTTAATCGCGTGTACTCCAGTTGGAGTAGCGTAGCAACAGTACGGGTCATGGGTCGTGACCCCTACTGCCGTGAAACCTCCGTATATGTTGAATGTTTATTGTCTGATCCCCTTTCTCTCTGATTCCCAGGATCAGTTAAATCATCCATACAATCTCTAACAAAAAATAAAATCTGCCATCCAGGAAGTGGAAGAGCAACAGAAGCAGAAGATTTCCCAAGTTCCGGGTGAGGCCTTGCTGTATGGCATTTCTGATCGTGTTGTGTAGTTTTGTATTTTGGTTAATGCAGTGTGGCAGCAGTTAGTTGCGCTGTTTCGCTGCTCGGTGAATTCGGTTCGACCCTGATTCTGGGGTTGTCTACGTGAAGCTTCCATGCCCCCCCCCCCCGCTCTCTACCCTCCCCTAGTACAACTCTCATCCTCACCCCCACACTCCCTCCACTATCCCTCCATTGGTATAACTCTCCTCTTACACCCCCCCCCCCCCTCACTCCTTCCCCTGGACCAACACTCCCTAGCCCACCCCCTCCCCTGGTACAATTCTGTCCACTCCTCACCATCAAACCTTTCAATTCTCCTGGCACAACTCCCCCCCTAACCGCTCCCCTGGAACAGTATGTCATCCCACCACTACCACCACCTCCCCAGGCATAACCTTGCCCTCATTCTCTCACACAACTCTGCCCACCCCCCATCCTTCTCACAGTATTTTTAAGGGTAAACAAGCATGGAAATTGTGTAATTTCAAGGTATAATTATCAACATTGCGCTGCCTGGGGGGGGGGGGGGGGGGCTGCCTCGTTTTACCGCCACCAGGGGTGCTGCCCCCTGAACCCCCATCTCCCTTCCTCTTTTTTCAGTTTTTTTCCTGTCTCATGCCTGATCAGGGGATATGGGGAGAAAGCAGGAATGGGGTACTGATTCTGGATGATCAGTCATGATCATATTGAATGGCAGTGCTGGCTCACAGTGCTAACTGGCCTACTTCATGCACCTATTGTCTATGTTCTATGTTTCTATGTTCCCCCCGTGACCAGGGCGCCTTCCACCCACATCTCCTAGACATGTTGGTTTAGAAACATAGAAACATATAAATTAGGTGCAGGAATAGGCCATTCAGCCATTCGAGCCTGCACCGCCATTCAATATGATCATGGCTGATCATCCAACTCAGTATCCCTGTTTAAACCAGTGTAAACCAGTTTAATTGGTTGCTGTAATGAAGCTGCTGAAGGCGGGTGATGTGTGCGTTGGTGGGAGTTAATGTGGACGTGAGGGCCATTGTGTTCAGGGAAACACGAGGAAATAAGATGAATGGGATTATTCTAAGGAACAGCATAGATATCGATGTGCCAAATGATCACCTTCTACTTAACAACGAAATAGAATACAGAAATATATTAGATCAAGCTTCACCTTTCATTTGACAGGAGCAGTCACAAAGCCTCAAGTCTCACGTCACATCTCAGTTTGCTGAACTGCACCAGATTCTCGTGAAGAAAGAGCAGCGCATTCTCGGAGAGATCAAGGAGGACGAGGAGAAGATTCTAAGTCCAATGGAGAAAATTCTTCAAGACATTCAAGAGAATTTAAAATCTATTGAGAAGGAACTCTCAAATCTGTGGGGGCTAATGGAACAAACATACGTCGTGTTATTTCTGAAGGTCAGGGTTATGTTCAATCTCGTTAAATGAAACTGCATTCACAACATTGGGAGCGATATATGTGAGCAAATGCAACTTTTATCATACCTGTATTTAACCAACGACCCCCTTACGTCACGCTCTGCTATCTCATAATTCATAGTAGATGAATTAGACCATTCGGCCCATTAGGTCTACTCCGCCATTCAATCATGGCTGATCTTGCTCACCCTCTCAACTGCATTCGCCTGCCTTCTCCCCAGGACCTGATGGTTTGCATCTCAGGGTATTTATGAAAGAGTCTTTAGAAATCATGGCCCCATTGGTGATAATTTTCCAATGTTCTATAGTTTCAGGATCAGTTCCTGTGGATTGGAGGGTAGCTCATGTTATCCCACTTTTTAAGAAAGGAGGGAGAAAGAAAACAGGGTAATATAGACCAGTTAGCCTGAAATCGGTGGTGGGGAAGATACTGGAGTCAATTCTAAAACATGAAATACTGGCCACATTTGGATAGCAGTAACAGGATCGGTCCGAGCCCGCGTGGATTTACAAAGGGGCAATCATGCTTGACTAATCTTCTGGAATTTTTTGAGGATTTAACTAGGAAAATGAACAAGGTAGAGCCAGTGGATGTAGTGTACCTGGACTTTCAGAAAACCTTTGATAAGGTCCCACATAGGAGATTAGTGGGCAAAATTAGAGCACATGGTATAGGGGGTAGTGTACTGACATGGATAGAGAAGTGATTGGCAGACATGAAATAGTACAGATTAATGGGGTCCCTTTCAGAATGGCAGGCAGTGACTAGTGGGGTACTGCAAGATTCACTGCTGGGACTGCCGCTATTTACAATATACATCAATGGTTTAGATGAATGCATTAAGAGTAACATTAGCAAATTTGCAGATGACACGAAGCTGGGTGGCAGTGTGAACTGTGAGGAGGATGCTTTGAGGATACAGGCTGACTTGGACAGGTTGGGTGAGTGGGCAGATGCATGGCAGATGCAGTTTAATGTGGATAAATGTGAGGTTATCCACGTTGGTGGCAAGAACAGGAAGGCAGATTATTATCTGAATGGTGTCAAGTTATGAAAAGGGGACTTACAACGAGTTCTGGGGGTCCTTGTTCATCAGTCTCTGAAATACGTCCAGCAGGTCCAACAGGCAGTGAATAAAGCTTATGGCATGTTGACTTCCATAACAAGAGGAGTTGAGTTTGGGGGCCAAGAGGTCCTTCTACATTTGTACAGGGCCTTAGTGAGACCACACTTGGAGTATTGTGTGCAGGTTTGGTCTCCAAATTTGAGGAAGTACATTCTTGCTATTGAGGGAGTGCAGCATAGGTTCACAAGGTTAATTCCCGGGATGGCGGGACTGTCATATGTTGAACGAATGGTGGGACTGGGCTGGTTTACACTGAAATTTAGAAGGATGAGAGAGGATCGTATTGAAACATATAAGATTATTAAGGGACTGAACATGCTAGAGGCAGGAAACATGTTCCCGATGTTGGGGGGGGGGGGGGGTCCAGAACCAGGGGCCACAGTTTAAGAATAAGGGGTAGGCTATTTAGAACAGAGATGAGGAAAACCTTTTTCACCCAAAGAGTTGTGAATCTGGAATTCTCTGCCGCAGAAGGCAGTGGAGGCCAATTCTCCTGATGCTTTCAAGAGAAATTTAAATAGAGTTCATAAAGATAGCAGAGTCAAGGAATATGGGGTGATGGCAGCAACGGGGTACTGATTGTGGATGATCAACAATGATCACTGTGAATGGCGGTGCTGGCTCAAAGGGCTGAATGGCCTAATCCTGCACCTATTGTCTATAACCCCTGACACCCATACTCATCAAGAATTCATATATCTCTACCCTAAAATATTCATTGACGGCCTCCCCCGCCTCCTATGTCAAGGAATTCAATGGATTCACCACCTCCTGACTCAATAGGAAGGTTCTCGACCCGAAAAGTCACCTATTCCTTTGCTCCATGGATGCAAACTCACCTGGGTTTCACCAGCATTTTTGTCTGCCTTTGCTTTTTCCAGCATCTGCAGTTCTTTCTTAAACAATACATTTCTCTTCGTTTAGTTCCTGAAGGTACGTCCTTTTATTCTGAGGCTATGCCCTCTAGTCCTTGACTCTTCCACCAGTGCACACATCCTCTCCACATCCACCTTATCCATGACTTTCACTATTCAGTAAATTACAATGAGGTGTCCCCTCATCCTTCGAAACTCCAGGAAGTACGTTTCCAGTGCCATCAAACGCTCATCATATGTTAACCCACTCATTCCAGGGATCATTCTAGTAAAGCTCCTTTAGATCCTCTTCAGCACCAGCACATCCTTCCTCAGATATGGTGCCCACAATTTCTCACAATACTCGAAAAGCTGTCCGACCAGGGCCATGCAAAGCCTCAGCATTGCATCCCTTATGGTACATTACTATCTGCATCGACCAGACCCATTGGTGCGAATTCTACATTCTGATCACTGAATTTCTGACATGATTTGCTCCTGGCTACATTGAATTTTACACTTGTGTTTTAGTATCTGCAGAACCGGTGACACATTCTCCATCCACACCCAATCTAATCCAATCGTTAATCTTAAATTCCTCCAACCAATCATGATTAACAATTTATTGTTGGTTAACATATGATAAGCATTTTTCCTGTAATTGACTGTAGGCCTGTACACGCTGGAGTTTAGAAAAATGAGCGGGTACATCATTGAAACTGACCGAAGAGTGAAAGGGTACACAAAAGGCTGGAGAAACTCAGCGGGTGCAGCAGCATCTAAGGAGCGAAGGAGATAGGCGACGTTTCGGGTCGAGACCCTGACAGAAAGGCTTGGATAGAGTGGATGTGGAGAGGATGATTCAACTAGTGGGACAGTTTAGGACAAGAGGTCAAAGCCTCAGAATGCAAGGACATTCCTTTAAGAAGATGAGGAAGAACTTTAGTCAGAGGGTGGTGAATCTCTGGAGGTCAAGTCAGCGGATATTTTTAAGGCAGATATATATAGATTCCTGATTAGTACTGGTGTCAGGGGCTATGGGGAGTAGACAGGAGAATTGGGTTAGGAGCGAGAGATTGGTCAGCCATGATTAAATGGAGGAGTAGACTTGATGGGCCGACTGGTCTAATTCTGCTCCTATCACTTATGACCTTATGACATCATTCAGCGGAAAATTCACAGCACGTCCAGACTTTCCTGCACATTGCCTCCTCTGAGTTATAACATAATTTCACAAACAATTATCATACCTCCTGCATTGGATACATTGATGTGATGTTCACTGCCTGTCAACAGTAGAGTCAGAAAATGGGAATGTTCAATGATGTGAAATAACTTGGGTAAATTGCTGTTCCCTCAGTTAAATTTCTGCTTTATTTATTTCAGGAGGAAGCTGGTCGTAAGAGGAGGTAGGACATGCTCTTCAGTTAAAACCTGCACGGATCTGTAAAGGCACGTAAACATGTCGATGCTCAGGTTATAACCAGTTATTTAATATTTGCAGAAATAGTGATGAATCCCAAACATTGGCACTGAGGGATGGTGCCATACTGGATGAAAAATTCACTCACCCATTTTGGTTGGACGCAGTGTTGAACGAAATCATTGAATAAAATGAACGAAAATGTAAAACGAAGGATTCCTTTCTTCTTAAGGGGGTGACATATTTCAGTTGTAAATAGATGCAAGTATTGACTGTAATGATGAACTGAAGGGGAACTAAAGTTTTATACCAGCACCAATCTCACCTGCTGGGAAGCTTCGCAGTCAAGTGGTCAGCTGGAAATGTCAGAACCCTGAACACATCCAAGACAGGAGCACAATACAACCAAGACACATACTGCTAAATGATAGAATATCTTAATCCCATCTGCACCGCTGAAACGCGCCATGATACGAGTTTGAATTCTACAAGGTGGCCAGCAAAGTAAACTTGACTTCATTAAATCAGAGGTCTTGAATACGGGTAGGAATGTGATGACAAGGATTGTCATAAAACACACGGGGTCTCATCAGAGAAGGATATATGTGCCATTGATCCTGCTTGTCCCGCCAGTGACTATTGACTTTGGTTAAGTCATGTCTGCCCCCCTGCTAGAGTTACGAACCTCATTGTTGATAACTCTCCACCACACTGAGGCATTGTATTAATGAGAGTCGTCAGACAAACTAGTATTGACCCCAGCCAGGGATTTCATTTCGGAGGAAAACACTCAGTTACTTGTGTCTATTGTCTCTTGTCTATTGTATATACATTTTAAATGGATTTAAATAAATCTAGTTAAAATCTATTTCAAATTAGTCCCAAAAATTGAATCTGCAAGTCGAATTGGTGGTAAAGAAAGCAAAGTCAAGAGAGCTTGTATACTAAAACAGGGATGTAATGCTGAGGATCTATCAGGCGCTGGTAAGTCCGCATTTGGAATATTTTGAGCAATATCGGACACCATATCTAAGGAAGATGTGCTGGGTCAGGAGAAGGGCCTGAGGTGGATTACAAGAATGACCCAAGGAATGAGTAGGTTAACCTATGATGAGCGTTTACCGCACTGGGCCTGTACTCGCAGGAGTTTAATAGAATGATGGATGGGGGGGTAGAGGAAGAGATATAATTGAAACATCCAGAATAGTAAAAAGCGTGGATGGAATGGATGTGGGGAGGATGTTTCCACTAGCGAGATTGTCTAGGAATAGAAGACATAGCCTCAGAATGAAAATAG
Organism: Okamejei kenojei; assembly: GCA_035221665.1. Taxonomy (NCBI): domain Eukaryota; kingdom Metazoa; phylum Chordata; class Chondrichthyes; order Rajiformes; family Rajidae; genus Okamejei; species Okamejei kenojei. The sequence continues at coordinate 4,010,905 of CM069160.1, read as the reverse complement.
TTCCTTTTCGGAAGGAGATGAGGAGACATTTCTTTAGTCAGAGGGTGGTGAATCTGTGGAATTCTTTGCCACAAAAAGCTGTGGAGCCCAAGTCAATTGATATTTTTAAGGCAAGGATAGATATATTATTGATTAGTACGGATGTCAGAGGTTATTCGGGGGATGGCAGGAGAACGGGTTGAGGAGGGAGAGATAGGTCAGCCATTGTTGAATGGCGGAGTAGATTTGATGGGCCAAACAGCCTAATTCTACTCCTATCACTTATTAAATTATAACCTTATGGATCCCACATTTCAATACTTATGTGCTGAGGTAACAGGTCCAATGCCCCACGAAAGCCCATATATTGGTTTAGCCTGAGTTCAATTAATTATTGGTTACAGGACCAGGATCATTTCCACCCATGAATCCCCTCTCCTTTAGCGACCCTACAATCGCGAGCCTCCACACATTCTGTGTTGCACATGAGCCATTCAATCCCGGCATTTTTCAGTGGTGGTAGCCATCCCTCCTTTTGACTCGAACTTTGCGGCTGAGAACATGAGCAGAAGGATCACAAATGGCATCTGAAATCGTCTCTACTCAGTGTGATGATGACGACTCTGCCCCAGGCCTCAACTACTCCTGCTTGCCAGTTCCACACTGGCCCAATTCTCCAATATACGATATCCTGTCTGCCTTTATAAATACTTCCTGTTATCACTTATCGCAATCCGCTACTTGATAATCTGATCCCTTCTCCACCACAGCGAGATCTCACAAAACCTTGCTCAACCGCCCAAATGCCCCACCCACAATCTCTCCATCGTCCTCTCTCTCAATTTACACACACAATCCCAACTCGGCCGCCCGACCCGCTCCTGCAATCCACGAGCCTCCCCTTTCCTCAGAGTGTAAACGCGGAGAAAGGTTTTTTGGTTGTCCATCTCACGTGATTGCGTGAAACCCCGGGTTTCAGTTGTCCGCCCCGCCAGTTCCCGAGTCACCCCCCTCCCCCCCCCCCCCCCCCCCCCCCGACCGCGGGGACTCTCTGATTCTCTGCTTCTCCCCCCAGTCACCGTCACCCTGGATGTGGAAACTGCGAATCCGGAGCTGGAGGTGTCTGAGGATCGGAAGAGCGCGAGACTGACCCGGACCCGGAGGAGTCTCCCTGCCACCGGGAAGAGGTTTACAGGCAGTCCGTGTGTGCTGGGATCGGAGGGATTCACATCGGGGAGACATTACTGGGAGGTGGAGGTGGCGAGGAGTTGGGGCTGGAGTCTTGGAGTCGCCGCAGAGTCTGTGGAGAGGAAGAGAGAGGTCACGCTGACCCCGGAGACTGGAGTCTGGAGGATCAGGCGGGGGCGGGATAACGAGTTTGATGCAATCACCTCCCCTCGATGTCCTATCCCCGCCCGTCCCGTCCCCGCGAGGGTGGGAGTTTATCTCAGTTACGAGTCCGGGACAGTTTCATTTTACGACGCGGACACCAAGTCCCATCTCCACACCTTCACTGGGAATAAATTAACGGAGAAACTTTATCCTCTCTTATGGCCTTGGAAGGAAAATCAGTGGATGAGAATCTGCTCCGGTTTCGCTCTGGGTGTGTAAAAGGGTCGTGTCCCGGGACTGGAGTCAGGAGCGGGGCTCAGCCAGTGGCTGTGGGGCAGAAACCCGGTGGACAACAGGTCGGCGCTGAACGAACGGCTCCCATTTAATCCCCTAATTCCGCGCCGTGAAACCCCAGTGAGCGCGGAAATAAAACCAGGGGGAATGTAAATGTGGGAAAAGTGAAATAAACAGCAACTGAAATCGGAGCTGTCTGTCTGTCTGTCGATCCGTTCGTTCATTTTAACGCGTCAACCGCGTCTGGCAACCGTGCTGAGAGAGAGAGAGGTCCTGGCGCGTAATTCCAGAAAAAGTGCCTCTCACTTCACTCAGATTTCACAGAGTTTTTTAAATTTTATTTTAAAGTGTCTCCTCGGCCCATCAGTCATCTATACAAGCCCAGGAGGTGTCCCTTCGGCCCACGGGCCTATACTAGCTCCCAGCCACCATCCTGAGTGTGTGTTGATCACAATATTCAAAAGTGATTGTACTCAGATTTTTACCACAAACATTTTTTTAGTGTCCCCTCGGCCCATCAGTCATCTGGACACCAGGTGGTGTCACCTCGGCCCATCGGGCCTATACTAGTCACCCTCATTGTGATTATCATAATAGTCAAAGCTGATTGTACTCAAAACTCAGATTTTCCCCTCAAAGATATTTGCTTAAGTGTCCCTTCGGCCCAGCAGGCCCTGTACTAGCCCAGGAGGAGTCCCTAAGGCTCATTAGCAGCAGCAGCAGCAGGCACCTGGTCCTATATCCTCTTTCATTGTTTAGATCTGTAGACAAATTAAAAGAGGAAAAAAGTCAAAATTTGTCTCTCTCCACGTCTCCCTCTTGTAGTTTTGCCCCTGTATGTACTCGCACACCTCACCGCAGTGTTTTTCTCTCTTCATCATCTTCCTGTGAGATCCAGGATCGAGCATCCAAGCTCCTTTATCCTCCTTCCTTCATTCTTGAGATCTGTAGAAAAATAAAAAGTGGAACATTGTCACATAAACGTGGGGAAAAAGGCGAAAATGATCTCCCTCTCCTCCCTCTGCCACTTGTAGTTTCACCACAGTAAGTATTAAACCTCACAACAGTATTATTTCTCTTTAGTGTCTGCCTGCCTCTGCCTGCACAAATTCCCCACCCTGTTTAGGACTGTGTGTGTGACTGTGTTTTTAATCATCTCACCGGAATTCTCCATTCATTGCCTGTCTGCCTGTGACATCCAGGATGGAGCATCCAAGCTCCTTTATCCTCCTTCATTCGTGAGATCTGTAGAAACAAAAGTGGAAATTTGTCACAAAAAAGTGGGGGAAAAGGCAAAAATGCTCTCTCTCTCTCTCTCTCTCTCTCTCTCTCTCTGTCTCTCTCTCTCTCTCTCTCTCTCTCTCTCTCTCTCTCTCTCTCTCTCGGTCTCTCTCTCTCGATCTCTCTCTCTCGTTCTCTATCTCTCGATCTCTCTCTCTCGATCTCTCTCTCTTTCTCTCTCGTCTCTGTCTCTCTCTCTCTTCCTTTCTCTCTCTCTCTCTGTCTCTGTCTCTGTCTCTCTCTCTGTCTCTCTCTCTGTCTCTGTCTCTCTCTCATTCTCTGTCTCTGTCTCTGTCTCTGTCTCTGTCTCTGTGATCCAGGTCAGAGAGACTTTGCTGCGTGACCTGTGGGGAAAAAAAACAATGTTGAAACTCTGATTCTCTCCCCTTTCTCCGTGACACACTCACTCCCCTGTTTTGGACATAAATTTTGGTATCTATCTATCTAACAATCCATCCATCTATCTATCTCTATTACTGAAAGTCTGATCTTGACCGCTTTGGGCTCGCTGCGCTGTGATTTCCGAGAGAACGCCGCCACCTATGCCATTTTGGCCACCTCGCTCAGAGCCCCCCTCTGCCTTCCTGGACCGGAGGGTTTTTCCCATCGATGAAAAATCAGAGCGATATTAATGTTTTAAAACAATTTGCCATTCTCTCTGCTGCCCCTGCTGATGGGAGGGGGAAGGGACTACAAAACCCGGAGGTGGTGTGCCTCACTCAGTCTCTGCAAGTTGGATGAAGCCAGAGGGTCACGTCTCTCTGAGCTCTGAATAACATTGAACACATGTCTACTCAACTGTGAGTGCTCTTAATGTGGTTTGAAGTAAAAGTAACTGCCTGCAAATGGTGGTTTGGGTGCTTTGGGTTGAGTAAAAAGGCACTGCCTGCAAATGGTGGTTTGGGTGCTTTGGTTTGAAGTAAAAAGGCACTACTGCAAATGGTAGTTTGGGTGCTTTCGGTTGAAGTAAAAAGGCACTACTGGAAATGGTGGTTTTGGTGTCTTGGGTTGAACGTAAAAAGACACTACTACAAATGGTGGTTTGGGTGCTTTGGGTTTAAGTAAAAAGGCACTACTACAAATGGTGGTTTGGGTGCTTTGCGTAAAAGTAAAAAGGCACTGCAAATGGTGGTTTGGGTTGAAGTAAAAGGCAGTACTGCAAATGGTGGTTTGGGTGCTTTGGGTTCAAGTAAAAAGGCACTACAGCAAATGGTGGTTTGGCTGCTTTCGGGTGAAGTAAAAAGGAACTACTGCAAATGGTGGATTGGGTGCTTTGGGTTGAAGTAAAAAGGCACTACTGCAAATGGTGGTTTGGGTGCTTTGTGTTGAAGTAAAAAAGGTACTACTGCAAATGGTAGTTTGCGTGCTTTGGGTTGAGGTTGCAATGGTGGTTTGGGTGCTTTGAGTTGAGGTTAAAAGGCACTACTGCAAATGATGGTTTGGGTGCTTTGGGGTGAAGTTAAAAGGCACTACAAATGGTGATTTGGGTGCTTTGGGTTGAGGTTAAAACGCACGACTGCAAATGGTGGTTTGGGTGCTTTGCGTTAAGGTTAAAAGGCACTACTACAAATGGTGGTTTGGGTGCTTTGGGGTGAAGTTAAAAGGCACTACTGAAAATGGTGGTTTGGGTGCTTTGGATTGAGGTTAAAAGGCACTACTGCAAATGGTGGTTTGGGTGCTTTGGATTGAGGTTAAAAGGCACTACTGCAAATGGTAATTTGGGTGCTTTGTGTTGAATTAAAAAGGCACTACTGCAAATGGTGGTTTGGGTTGAAGTAAAAATGCACTACTGCAAATGGTGGATTGGCTGCTTTGGGTTGAAGTAAAAAGGCACTACTGCAAATGGTGGATTGGGTGCTTTGGGTCGAAGTAAAATGGCACTACTGCAAATGGTGTTCTGGGTGCTTCGGGTTGAAGTAATCAGGCACTACTGTAAATGGTGGTTTGGGTGCTTTTGGTTAAGGTTAAAAGGCACCACTGCAAATGGTGGTTTGGGTGCTTGAGGGTGAATTTAAAAGGCACTACAGATGGTGAATTGGGTGCTTTCGGTTGAGGTTAAAAAGCACGACAGCAAATGGTGGTTTGGGTGCTTTGGGTTAAGGTTAAAAGGCACTACTGCAAATGGTGGTTTGGGTGCTTTGGGGTGAAGATAAAATGCACTACTGCAAATGGTGGTTTGGGTGCTTTGGATTGAGGTTAAAAGGCACTACTGCAAATGGTTGTTTGGATGCTTTGTGTTGAAGTAAAACGGCACTACTGCAAATGGTGGTTTGGGTTGAAGTTAAAAAGGCACTACTGCAAATGGTGGATTGGGTGCTTTGGGTTGAAGTAAAATGCACTACAAATGGTGCTCTGTGTGCTTTGGGTTGAAGTAAAAAGGGCACTACTACAAATGGTGGTTTGGGTTGAAGTTAAAAGACACTACTGCAAATGATGGTTTGGGTGCTTTGGGTTGAAGTTAAAAGGCACTACTGCAAATGGTGGTTTGGGTGCTTTGGGTTGAAGTTAAAAGGCACTACTGCAAATGGTGGTTTGGGTGCTTTGGGTTGAAGTTAAAAGGCACTACTGCAAATGGTAACTTCCTGTTTGCACTGTATATTGATTTTAGATAAAACGCTACCACGTACGGCTCAGATTTTTGGCCATCTTACCCAGTCCCCCTCCACTCAGCAGGTGCAGAGGATTCTTCCCATCAGTGAAAAATAAAAGTGTTATTAGTGTTGAAAAATGCTGAGAATCTCTCTACCGTCAATCACACCATGAAGGCCACACCTTTTCCAGGGGAGGGGTTATAAACCCCGGAAGTGTGGGTGTGGCTCAGTCTCTGCATGATGGGGGAGGGAGAGGTCACGACTCTGTCTGAGCTGTGAATGAACAGAACTGTGACTTTTGTGTGGATTTATGGTTGTTTCACCCTGCTTGAAATGGTATGGAACTGCATTTGAATGTGGTGGCCTTGTACCCTGCATGAAATGGTATGAAACTGCATTTGAATGTGGTGGCGTTGCACCCTGCATGAAATGGTATGAAGCTGCATTTGAATTTGATGGCCTTGCACCCTGCTTGAAATGGTATGAAACTGCACTTGAATTTGGTGGCCTTGGATCCAGCTTGAAGTGGTATGAAACTGCACTTGAATTTGGTGGCTTTGCACCCTGCTTGAAGTGGTATGAAACTGCACTTGAATTCGGTGGCCTTGCACCCTGCTCGAAGTGAAAAGACACTGCACTTGAATTTGGTGGCCTTGCACCCTGCTTGAAATGGTAGGAAAATTGATTTGAATTTGGTGGCCTTGCACCCTACTTGAAATGGAATTTCAAGGAATAACCAACTGCCTAGAGAATAGAGTCAACTCCCAGCCCACCAGCCGTGAATGAGCTGCCAGCACATCAGGCTTGAGGGACTGAGCTCCCACACCAAGAACCCATACCAGCGCTCCAGAAAGCCCCCCCCCCCCCCCCCCACTGGCCATCAATATTGGAATTGGTGGTGAGGTGGAATATTGCGTCGGGGACCAGCCCTCCCGTGTGAACATAGGACCCAAAGGCTACAACTTAGTCTAGTATTTTGATAATTTACTAGACTAAGTGAGACCCATTGGGTCCCAGCTTCATACGGGAGGGCTGAACTAAAACATCTTAGTCCCATCCGCACCGCTGAAACATGCCATGATAAGAGTTTGATTTCTACCACGTAGCCAGCAAATCAATCAGAGGTATTGAATACTGGTGGGAATTTGATGACCACGATTATCATAAAAAACATATGGGGTTCCATCAGAGAAGGATATATGTGCCATTGATCCTGCTTGTCTGGCAGTGACCACTGACTTTGGTTAACTCAGCTCTGCCCCCTGCCGCAGTTACGTACTTCATTGTTATTAATTCTCTCCACCACATTGAAGCATTGCATGTCTTGTGTATTTGAATGCTTGGAACAGACTTCAATAAGGCTCGGACACGGGAGTAAACTAACAAGCTCCTTTATTCCAGGACGCCACCTTGAGTCTCCCCGCACATGCGTACTTGCACATCACAAGACACTAATTACATATGCTAATTATCACATACCTAAAGCCCCTCCCCTTTAACTTGGAGGCAGATAACACCATTTCTATTACATACCTAACACTCCTCCCCCTTTTACTTGGAGGCAGGTAACACAATTTATATCACATACACCGCACTCCCCTTTTAAGTCCATTTCACCTGTATGGTATATGCTCTTTTCCTACCTATCATTGGATATTACACTGTTGCCCAATGGAATTATACTTAAACCAAATACATTACCCCTTGCTTTATGAGTTATCATTTTCAGGTTCATGTATTTGTTTTGTTTTCCTCTTTGTAGGTGGGGTCTGACCCATGGCTGCAAGTTTTCGTTTTCTGGCAGCTTCCTCTGCTGTTCTATTTCCATTCTCTGCTTATTTATCTGCTCTTGTTGTTTCCTGAGATTCTACATTTCTCCATTGCTCAGTGAAGGAGGCTCCATGCTGGACTATACTGAAGTGTCCTAATTGCAATCGGTCCTGCATAATTTTGTCTTGACCGACACGCCTCTCTTCTTTAGACTTTTCTATTAGCAGCTTTATACTCATTGTTACACATTTATTTAACCTTTCTTTGTGTCGTTTAAGCCTTTTCTGTTGTTCATCTATTTGTCTTCTGAAGTCATCTTTCTGGTTCTTGATCAAGAAGTAGGATCTATATTATCTTTGCAATACAACACTGACTTTGATTTGTGCTCTGTTTAGTTTTCTTGCTTCATAAGCAAGGTAGTGAGACTGCACTACAATTGTTGTACATTTCAGTTTGAGGAAGTCTTTCCTATATCGTTTAAGCCTTTTGTATTGTTTCAGCCTTTTTTGTTGTGCCTCTATTTGTCTTCTCAAGTCTTTCCGATACCGAATCATACGAAGTACTGACTGCACTTTTACTGTAGCTCTCTTTTGCTTAACCCACTGCCTAACCACCCTACTCTTGTAGGCAGCCTGAATGGTAATAGGTGCATCCCTCAGTGACTGATATTGCACAAACTGGGAATGCCCAATTTTGCATGCTTTGTACCCATCTGTGGATCGAAATGACTGCTTGTCACATAGCTCTGTAGCGTACTCTTGATCGGTAACCACGGTATGCAGCTTGCAGAGTGATTACAGCCGCAGTTTTGCATCAATAAATGTTTTCTTGTAATGCACATCATTAAGACTGACTTAATATGGCGTGCTGCCTTGATTTTCTCAACAAATTCTCTGGCTTTAATCCCATGGTAGAAGGCCTGAATATAAACCACTGCTTTTCTCAAACTATTATAATGACTCACTTGGACATCTCATATCTGGCAAATATTTTTGCTTAGTGCCGTTCCACTTTGTTTCCAAACACAACCTCTTTTTAACTTTTTTTCCCTCTTGACAGTCCTTCTTCTTTGTTCTTTTCTGTTATTTTATCCTCTTTGCCTCGTTATCCATGTTGTGTGTTTTGGTGTAACAATTCACCTAAAACTTAGCTGTACAAAGATTATTCAGCTTGAGGAATTCGACAAAAAAAAACTCAGGCTAAAATGTGTAACAATCCGAAGGACGACACCTTGCCACGTAGACACAACATAGAGATAGCCTGACAAATTGGCCGACTTGTACAACTGATGTTTTAAACTACAGTCCCATGCTTAGAGGGATCTGCAGGCCTCTCATGTCCAGCTCACAAACAACTGTGACACAACTCCATATCTACTGTTTAAACTGTTAAACAATCCTGCGTGTTGCAAAAGAGTCCTGCAGGTGAGTTCATAAACTCCATCCCATCCTCGGCGCCAATTGTAGTGTATTTGGGTGTTTGGAACTGACTTAAAAGAACACTCAGACACACGAGTAAACTAGTGTGCGGGGATCGCTGGTCGGAGCGGACTCAGCGTGAGGCAGCAGCTCTACCCGCTGCACCACTGTGCTGCCCTTTGTAGTTTAATGGTGTCAATATACAATTTGTTTTGCAAATTAAACCCAAAAGAATAAACTACAATTGCGGCACGGTGGCGCAGCGGTAGAGTTGCTGGTTCGATCCTGACCACGGGCGCTGTATGTACGGAGTTTGTCTGTTCTCCCTGTGACCGCGTGTTTAGTTTAGAGATACAGCACGGAAACAGGCCCTTTGGCCCACGGGGGCCGCGCTGACCAGCGATCCCCGCACGCTAACACTATCCTACACCCACTAGGGCCAATTTTTACATTTACACCAAGGCAATTAACCTACAAACCTGCACACCTTTGGAGTGTGGGAGGAAACCGAAGATCCCGGAGAAAACCTGCGCAGGTCACAGGGGTAATGTACAAATCCCGTACAGACAGCACCCATAGTCAGGATCAAACCCGGGTCTCTGGCGCTGCATTCGGCAGGGCAGGTTTGTAGGTTAATTGGCTTCGGAAAAAATTGTAAATTGTCCAAAGTGTGGAGCTCTCATCCTGGGGGCGTGGAGGGAGGGTGGTCAGGGGTGGAGGGGGGTGGGTGACCTGTTATCTGCTGTCATGTGCAGAGGGGGGATTTGGTGATCGGGGGGTGGAGGGGGAGGGTGGTCGGGGAGGGAGTGACCGTGCTCTCGTCCCCTACAGCGGCCGGAGAGGCAAGATTTGACGGGATGGAGTGTAACCCGTACCGCAGCAAGAAACAGAGGCAGGAGTGGGAGGTGAAGGCCCTGCTGGAGAAGGTGGTGTGTGAGAGGGTGGGGGGGGGGGGGGTGTGAGGGGGGGTTGGGAGAGAGGGGGAAGAGGTGGGGAGGGGGGTGTGGGAGTGGGGACAGAGAGGGGTGGGGGACTGTACACAGTACAAAGGGTGGATGATGTGCGGGGGGCTGGAGGGGGGAGTTTTTCCCCGTGTGGGGTGGTGTCCCTGTGCGTGAGGTGGGGGGGAGGTGATCACCTTGCGGGCGGAGGGTTCCGCGGTACAGGAGGAGGAGCAGGAGGGATGGGGGAGGAGGAGGGGGGGGGTCTCCACACCGTAGTAGGGAGGGGGGTTCCCTGTGTGTGGGTGTCCCCGGTGTAAGGGGGGCTCCCCGTGTGTGAGGGGGGGATCCCGTATGAGGGGGATGGTGGGGGTCTGTGTGTGAGGGGGGTGCGGGGCACCGCGAGATGGTGTTAGATTACTCCCTCACTGTACACCATCGTGGGGGGGAAGGGTCTCCGTCGATTGGCACCTTGTCCGTGGTGGAGCAGCTTGTGTGGACCCGAGATCCTGAGAGCGATGCGGTCCGGAGCGATGCTCCTGGTAGGGCCACACATGGCGGTAAGGTCGAGGGGGGAGGACTCGATCAGAGAGCGAGCCAACCTAGACCTCAACGATGGAACAGGCGGAGGATGATGGCTGAAAAGGGTGTCCGGCCGTCTTGGAATCCATGCCACTGGATCCTGACCCAGGTCTGTCAAAGACCGTGGGGTGGCTGCCTGGGCACAAGTCTTCCCACGTTAAACAAAGTCACGCACAGGCGCCCTCCATGAGAAGACAGTCTTACTCGTTTCGAGTGATCGCCGATGATAACACCAGCCCCCGAGACCCCTCACCCCCCCCCCCCCCACTGCCCCCCCCCCCCCCTTCACCACCCCGCCGCAGCGCCCACTCACCCCTCCCCGCTCACCGCCACCCACCCCTCCAACTAGTGAGCGTCAGACAACAGACAATAGGTGCCGGAGTAGGCCATTCGGCCCTTCGAGCCAACACCGCCATTCAATGCGATCATGGTTGACCATCCACAATCTGTACCCCGTTCCTGCCTTCTCCCCATATCTCCTGACTCCGCTATCTTTAAGAGTCCTATCTAGCTCTCTCTTGAAAGTATCCAGAGAATCGGCCTCCACATGCCCTATAGGGGGCTGGTGTTATCATCGGCAGAGAATTCCACAGATTCACAACTCTCTGGGTGAAAAAGTTTTTCCTCATCTACGTTCTAAATGGCATACCCCTTATTATTAAACAGTGTGGCCCCTGGTTCTCGACTCCCCCAATATTGGGAACATGTTTCCTGCCCAGCCGCTCCATTCCCTCAGCATATGACAGTCCCGCCATTCCGGGAATTAACCTGGTGAATCTACGCTGCACTCCCTCAAACGCCCTCCCACCGAACCCCCTCTTTGTCCCGGGACCCCCTCATTGTCCCCGAATCCCGTCACTCTCCCCCACCGACCCACCTCCCTGGGGCAGAGGCACTGTGACAGGGTGCAGAGCCTGGTGCGTGTTAGTCCCCGCCCCCCCTTAACCCCCTCCCCGCCGAACCCCCACTGCTCTTGAATCCCCGGCCGCCCCCCCCTCCCCACAGTGCTACCGGGGGTCCCGGGAGACGGAGAGTTTGGACATGGACATGGAGACGGAGAGTTTGGACATGGAGACGGAGAGTTTGGAGTCCAGGCGGCGGATGAAGGGCCGCAGCTCGAGCGGAAACCTGGAGCGCAGGAAGAAGCTGGTGGCCAGCGGGGACCGGAGGGTGAGGGAGGGGGGAGGGGGGTAGAGAGGGGGTGAGGAGGAAGAGGGTGAGAGGGAGATGGAGGAGGAGGGGATGAGGAGGGAGAGAGAGATGGAGATGGGGTGGAGGGGGAGGGGGAGGGAGACTGGAGAGAGAGGATGAGGAGGAGAGAGGGAGGTGGGGGAGAGGGGATGAGGAGGAAGAAGAGAGAGGGAGATGGTGTGTGAGGAAGAGGGAGAAGGGGAGGAGGGTGAGGAAGGGAAGTGGTACCCTGTACTGGTACCCTGCCCTGTACCCGGGACCCCCGGTAGCGGTCAGATGCCCCACACCACGGCCGGCGCAGCGGGTAGAGCTTCTGCCTCACAGCGCCAGAGACCCGGGTTCCATCCCGACCTCGGATGCTGTCTGTACAGAGCTTGTACGTTCTCCCCGGGACCGCGTGGGTTTTCTCCGGGTGCTCCGGTTTCACACCTTCTGTCTTTTCATCTCTGGTCTTTGGCTGTGACCCGTCGGCCTATCAACTTACGCCCTCACCCTTATTCACCTTTCAGTCTCCGGGTTTGGCCTGTCCCTCTCCACTTCCAGCTGCACCCCCCCCCCCCGCCCCTTCACTACAAGCAGTCTGAAGAAGCGTTCGGACCCGAAACGTCACCAATTCATGTTCTCCAGAGATGCTGCTTGACCCGCTGAGTTACTCCAGCACTTTGCCTTTGTTCTTTTGTAAAACCATCATCTGCAGATCCTTGTATCTACTGCTTGAAGAGATCTTTGTACCGTGAGGCGGAGACTCGGAGAGAACTCAGACACTGTTTTTTAAAGACTTTATTAAACGTCAAAGGTGAATAGTTACAAACGTGAGCGGAACCACAGCGGGTGATGTGCGTGCTGACGGGTCACAGACTGGAGCCTGCGATGTTGTAATGAGGTGTTGCATTTTGTGACGTCGAACAAGGACAGGACCTACACAGTGAACGGTAGTCCTCTGGGGAGTGTTGCAGAACAGAGGGATCTAGGAGTTCAGGTGCACGAATTCTTGGAGGTTGAGTCGCAGGCAGATAAAGTGGTCAAAAAATATTTTAGCACATTGGCCTCCATCATTCAGAATATTGAGGAGTGAAGTTGGGAGGTCATGTTGCAGTTGTATAAGACGTTGGTGAGACCGCATTTAGAATATTGTGTTCAGTTCTGGGAACCATGTTAAAGGAAATATGTTGTCAAGCTTGATAGGGTTCAGAGAAGATTTACGAGGATGTTGCAAGGACTAGAGGGTGTGAGACAAAGATACTATAGCGAGCAAGATAGTCCACTCAGCGCAAAAGGTGTAGTACGGTCATGGGCAGAGTCATGGGTAATCTTCGGCCCATTTCCGTAACCGGCTTCCGTCTCCGCACCAAAGATCCCACAGCGGAGCAAAGATACTAGTGCGGAGACGGAAGCCGGTTACGGAAACATCCTCGTAAAAAATCAAAGGTCTTTGGTAAAAATCTTCGCATTTTCTTTCTGCCTCTCTGCCTCACAATAAAAAGCAAAAAGATGCGTATGTTCCTTCCATAGCGTGAGGGGAGTCTGGCCCGGATCAGCACGGCTGGGACGCCAGGGTAAAGTTGCAGGGAGGTTTGCAATGTATTTTTATGTAATGTTGTCCCTTGTCTGGGCCTTGAGTCCGAAATAAAGTTTATAAATACATATAAAAATCTGGAGAAATATATGTGTGTGTGAATTATAATTTATTAACACAAACTGCTCCCCCGCAACGTTGATTACACTGCGAGAGGGATAACCAATGGCCGAAGAAATGGCCCACGTTCCGCTCCGTTGCGACTACACGTCAGCCCATTGGATTTAGCAGGAGTGGACTATCTTGCTCGCTATAGGATCTTTGGTGTGAGCTACAGGGAGAGCGCAGGAGGTTGAGGGGTGATCATAGAGAGGTGTATAAAATCTTGTAGAGACATAATTTGGGTAGATGCACAGAATCTCTTGCACAGAGTAGGGGAATAGTGGACCAGAGGAAATAGGTTCAAGGTGAAGGGGAATAGATTTAACAGGAATCTGAGGGGTAACATTTTCACACAAAGGGTGGTGGGTGTATGGAACAAGCTGTTGGAGTAGGTAGTTGATGCTGGGACTACTCCCCCGTTTAAGAAACAGACAGGTAAGAGGTGGGCGGGGATGGGTCACTTGACACAGACACTCCTTGAGGCACGTGGGGGGGGGAGGGGTCATACGGGCATTACCTTTATTTTGCTCCCTTCTCGAATAACGGAGTAATATTTGCAATTTTCCAATTGTCCGGAACCACCCCCGACTCCAGTGATTCATGAAAGATCGCCACCAATGCCTCCACAGTCTCCAAAGGCACCTCTTTCAGAACCCTGGGGTGCAGCCCATCCGGTCCAGGTGACTGAACCACCTTCAGAATGTTCATCTTCCCACATTCCCCCTGGTTTTATTTCCGCGCAGGTCACGGGGAGAACGTACAAACTCCGTACAGACAGCACCTGTAGTCAGGATCGAACCCGGGTCTCTGGCGCTGTGAGGCAGCAACTCTACCGCTGCCCCACCTTGCACCGACTGTTGTATTACAACCGCCTTTAAATCATTAAATTATGTTAATGTCGTGGGCAGCTCGAAGCACTCACTCATTGGCTGTCAATGCGAAGTTTACACCAATTTCCTCCTTCCTTGGGTTTGAACCCATTCTTCCAAAGATCCGTTCCGAAGAAAACGAATCTGTTGTGTGGAGAGCAAATGCTGCAAACACACTTAAAATGTCTAGAGTCGGCGGACTTTAGGATCCGGGGGAGCCCGGAGCTCAGGACCCGCCGCCCGCGGCTGCTGCTGAACCCGCGGGAAGGGAGATTGTTTCAATCTTTACATTTTCACAAAAGTAATTTCTGTTCCGTTGCCGGACGCGGTTAACGCGTTAAAATGAACGGCTCGACAGACGGCTCTGATTTCAGTTGCTGTTTATTTCACTCTTCCCACATTTACATTCCCCCTGGTTTTATTTCCGTGCTCACTGGGGTTTCACGATGTGGAATTTGGGGATTAAATGGGAGCCGTTCAGCGCCGACCTGTTGTCCACCGGGTTTCTGCCCCACAGCCCGAGCCCCGCTCCTGACGCCGGTCCCGGGACCCGACCCTTTAACACACCCGGAGCAGAACTGGAGCAGATTCTCAGCCAGTTTTCATCCCAAGTCCAGAAGAAAGGATAAAGTTTTTCCGTGAATCTATTCCCAGTGAAGGTGTGGAGATGGGACTTGGTGTCCGCGTCGTAAAATGAAACTGTCCCGGACTCGTAACTGAGATAAACTCCCACCCTCCCGGGGATGGGACGGGTGGGGAGACGGGATGGAGGGGAGGTGAGTGCTTCAAACTCGTCATCCCACCGCCTGATGCTCCAGACTCCAGTCTCCGGGGTCAGTGTGACCCCTCCCTTCCTCTCCACAGACTCTGCGGCAACTCCCAGAATCCAGACCCGACTCCCCGCCACCTCCCAGTAATGTCTCCCCGATGTGAATCCCTCCGATCCCAGCACACACGGCCAGTCTGTAAACCTCTTCCCGGTGTCAGGGAGACTCCTCCGGGTTCGGGTCCGTCTCACCCTCTTCCGATCCTCAGACACCTCGAGCCCCGGATACGCTGTTTCCACATCCAGGGTGACGGAGACTGGGGGGAGAAGCAGAGAATCAGAGAGTCCCCGGGAGTCGGGGGGAGACTCGGGCAGCGCGGCCCCGGGACCGGGGGAGAAGCCGCTCGGCCTCAGGCACAGGCGGGCGGACAACTGAATCCTTGCCAGGGGTCTCACCCCAAACACATCGGGTGGACAACATACATCTTTCCCAGACTTTCTATCCAGGGATGGAGAGGGGAATTTGCGTGAGGTGGGGGAGGGTGGACGGGGAGGTCGAGTGCGGAGAGTGGGGAGGATTGCAAGATAGCGGTGGGGATGGAGAAATGAAGTGGGGTTATTCAGATATGGAGGCAGATCGGAGCAAGAAGGTTGGATTTACAAATTGGAAGTATAAAGATGGAGTTGAAGGGGAAGGGAGTACAAGAAAAGTTACAAAATACTCTCAAATTAATGGGAAGGAAAGTTTGAGAATGGATAAGAGAGTAAGGTCAGGGCCAATTGTGAGTGGTGTGAGAGGGGAGGTGAATACAGAAGTCAAAGTGTTGTATATGAATGCGAATGTATAATAAATAAAGTGGATGAGCCCAGTTAGAAATTGGCAAGTATGATGTTGTTGGAATTACAGAGACATGGCTCCAAGAGGACCAGGGCTCGGAACTGAATATTCAAGGGTATACCTTCTATCGAAAAGACAGACAGGTGGGCAGAGGGGGTGGGGTAGCTATGTTGGTGAGGTATGAAATTCAGTCCCTTGCAAGGGGTGACATTGAAACAGGAAATGCGGAGTCATTGTGGATAGAACTAAGCAATCCTAAGGGTAAAAAGAACCTAATGGGACCTATCTACAGGCCCCCAAACAGTAGCCTGGACATAGGGTGCAAGTTGAATCAAGAGTTAAAATTGGCATGTTGTACAGGTAATGCTTCGGTTGTTATGGGAGATTTCAACATGCAGGTAGACTGGGAAAATCAGGTTGGTACTGGACCCCAAGAAAGGGAGTTTGTGGTGCGCCTCTGCGATTGATTCTTAGAGCAGCTTGTACTGGAGCTGACGAGGGAGAAGGTAATTCTGGATTTAGTGTTGTGTAATGAACCGGATTTGATAAGGGAACTTGAGGTTAAGGAGCCATTAGGAGATAGTGACCAGAATATGGTAAGTTTTAATCTACAATTTGAGAGGGAGAAGGATAAGTCGGAGGTGTCAGTGTTACAGTTGCAAAATGGGGATTATGGAGCCATGAGGGAGGAGCTGGCCAAAGTTGACTGGAAAGATACCCTAGCAGGGATGACAGTGGAACAACAATGGCAAGTATTTCTGGGAATAATACAGAAGGTGCAGGATCAGTTCATTCCAAAGAGAAAGAAAGATTCCAATGGAAGTATGGGGCGACCGTGGCCGACAAGGGAAGTCAGGGACAGTATAAAAATAAAAGAGAAAATGTATAACATAGCAAAGCTGAGCGGGAAGCAAGAGGATTAGGTAATGTTTCAAGAGGAACAGAAGATAACTAAAAAGGCAATACGGGGAGAAAAGGAGAGGTACGAAGGTTAGCTAGCCAAGAATATAAAGGAGGATAGTAAAAGCTTCTTTAGGTATGTGAAAAGGAAAAAAATAGTTAAGACCAAATTTGGACCCTTGAAGACTGAAAAAGGTGAATTTATTGTGGGGAACAAGGAAATGGCAGATGAGTTGAACTGGTACTTTGGATCCGTCTTCACAAACAATCTTCCTGATGAACTAGTGGTCAGAGGATCTGGGGTGACAGAGGAACTGAAGGAAATCCACATTAGGCAGGATATGGTATTGGGTAGACTGATGGGACTGAAGGCTGGTAAATCCCCAGGGCCTGGTGGTCTGCATCCCAGGGTACTTAAGGAAGTGGCTCTAGAAATCATGGACGCTTTGGTTTATAGATTCAGGATCAGTTCCTGTGGATTGGAGGGTAGCTAATGTTATCCCACTTTTTAAGAAAGGCGGGAGAGAGAAAACAGGAAATTATAGACCAGTTAGCCTGACATCGGTGGTGGGGAAGATGCTAGAGTCAATCATAAAAGATGAAATAGCGGCACATTTGGATAGCAGTAACAGGATCGGTCCGAGTCAGAATGGATTTATTTAGGGGAAATCATGCTTGACTAATCTTCTGGAATTGGAGGATGTAACTAAGAAAATGGACAAAGGAGAGCCAGTGGATGTAGTGTACCTGTACTTTCAGAAAGCATTTGATAAGGTCCCACATAGGAGATTAGTGGGCAAAATTAGGGCACATGGTATTGGAAGTAGAGTGCTGACAGGGATAGAAAATTGGTTGGCAAACAGGAAACAGAGAGTAGGGATTAACGGGTCCCTTTCAGAAAAGCAGGCAGTCACTAGTGGGGTACCGCAATTTTCGTTGCTGCGACCGCAGCTATTTACAATATACATAAATGATTTATTTGAGGGGATTCAAAGTAACATTAGAAAATTTGCAGATGACACAAAGCTGGGTGGCAGTGTGAACTGTGAGGAGGATGCTAGGAGGATGCAGGGTGACTTGGACAGGTTGGGTGAGTGGGCAGATGCATGGCAGATGCAGTTTAATGTGGATAAATGTGAGGTCATCCACTTTGGTAACAAAAACAAGAAGGCAGATTATTATCTAAATGGTGTCAAGTTGGGAAAAGGGGAAGTACAACGGGATCTGGGGGTCCTTCTTCATCAGTCAATGAAAGTAAGCATGCAGGTCCAGCAGGCAGTGAAGAAAGCGAATGGCATGTTGGCCTTCATAGCAAGAGTATAGGATCAAAGAGGTCCATCTGCAGTTGTACAGGGCCCTAGTGAGACTGCACCTGGGATATTGTGTGCAGTTTTGGTCCCAGTGTGCAGTAATTTGAGGAAGGACATTTTTGCTATTGAGGGAGTGCAGCGTAGGTTCACCAGGTTAATTTCCGGGATGGTGGGACTCTCATGTGCTGAGAGAATGGAGCAGCTCGGCTTGTATACTCTGAAATTTAGAAGGATGAGAGGGCATCTTATTGAAACATATAAGATTAATTAAGTGTTTAGACCCGGTAGAGGCAGGAAACATGTTCCCGATGTTGGGGGAGCCCAGAACCAGGGGCCACAGTTTAAGAATAAGGGGTAAGCCATTTAGAACGGAGATAAGGAAACAATTTTTCACACAGAGAGTTGTGAGTCTGCGGAATTATCTGCCTCAGAGGGCGGTGGAAGCACCTGGCTTGAGTGACTGAGCTGCCAGCCCACCAGGCCTGAGTGACTGAGCTGCCAGCCGACCAGGCCTGAGTGACTGAGCTGCCAGCCCAACAATCAATTTGGTCCACAATGTGCATATTAGCCCTCTGGAAACCAGTCCCTTTTGCCCACAACACCCATACTAGCGATCCAGAAAGCCCCGGCCCACCCCACTGGCCACCAATATTGGAATTGGTGGAGAGGTCGAATATTGCGTTGGGAGACCAGCCATCCCATGTGAACATGGGACCCAACGGGTCCAACTTAGTCTAGTAATCACTATATTTGAGGCACTGAAATTTGAGGCACTGAAATAGGTCAGGTGCAGAAGAATGGCAATGTAATGTGGGCAAATCAATTAGTATAGCTGGGGAAAAGGAGGTCATGGACGCGATGGGCCGAAGGGTCTGAATCTGTAATTAACAACCATGGCTCTCGGCTCCAAGAGCACTGAATGACTGAGTCTCCACAGCCACCGGAGCAGGCAATTCCAAGGGTTCCCCGGTCTCTGCGTGCAGTAATGTCTCCTTATCTCAGTCCTACATGGTGCAGCCCACATTCCGAGAGGATGCCCATTCTCCACACCCCTCAGACAGGGGAAACATCCTCCCTGCAACCAGTCCACTGAGCCCTGTAAGAACCTTGTGTTTCACTGAGATCTCCTCCAATACACCCGAACTCTCGAGTACACAAGCCTAGTCTACTCAATCTCACCCCGCACAGCAAACTCATTGTCCCAGGAACAAGTATTGTTAATCTTTGCTGCATTTCCTCTGTGTCAAGTCTGTCAATTTATTGGTACACAGGAGCAGAGGAACACAAGAAAACAGGAGCAGGATTAGGATCCGCTCCTCAGGCTTGCCCCTCCATTCAATGTGATCATGGCTGTTCTAAGCTGGCACCAATTCATCTTCTGTGTGAGTTCCCCATAATCTTAATTTTTAGATCTATCAAATATTTATTTGTAGCCAAGTTGCACATATCCAATCACTCAGTTTTCACCACCATCTTGGGCACAACAATCCAGATATTCACTGCCCTCTGAGAGACACAACTTCTACACACCGCATGAGAGGCCGCTCTGGAAGGTTGGATCTCATGGAATCCGGGGTGAACTCGCCGATGGAATACAACATTTACCTGAAGGTCGCAGACAGAGAATGTTGGTAGAGGGTCGTTTTTTTAGACTGGAGACAGAGTCCACTGTTGTTCCTTATTTATATAAACGATTGGGTGTGTATGTAGGTTGCACGGTTAGTCAGTTTGCAGATGGAACTAAAATTGGTGACATTGTGGAGAGTGAAGAAAGTTATCTGAGAGTAAATGGGATCCCTGTAAACTCGGCCAATGGGCTCAGGAACGGCAGGTGGGATGTATTCATGTGAAGGTGAGGTGATGCACTTTGCTGAGACAAACCAGGGCAGGACATACACAGTAAACGGGGAACTTTATAGAACTGAGAGATCTCGGGCTGCCGGTACACAGTGCCATGGAAGATGCAACGGTGACAGGCAGGTTGGTGAAGAATGTGTTTGTCACTCATGCTTTCATAGGTCAGGATATTAAATACAGCATTTGACACAATAAGGTTGTTTGCAAGTTAGAGACGGTGCAAAAAGATATACGATAATTTCATCAGGTCTGTAGGGCTGGGTTATTTATTTATTTTTTAATATTTTTATTTATTAGAGATAAATACTTCAGTGTACATCACATATATATTGTTACAATCATTGTACCCCATAATGTTATGGTTTTTAAAGAAAAATAATAGAAAGAGAGTGAAGTAGGTGAAAAGAGTTGCGAAAGTGAAAGAGCGTGCCAAAGGGGAGAAAAAAAAAACAAACCCTTGGTCAAAGAATTAGAGAAAGGGGATTAAGAGATAGACCCTAGAAAAGAAAAGAAAAAAGAGAGAGACAAAGAGAAAAAAAAAGCCAGTTACTATATTATATATATCATGCAAAAGGAATCCACCAACTCGATAGTTTTTCATCGACCCCTACCAAGGCCCGAGGTACTCCTGCACCCTATCTTTGTAGCAATTCTATAAATACAGACCACATCTGATAGAAGCGATCTGATTTTCCTGCCAGGTGGAGTCTCATATCTTCCAGATGTAATGTTTCAAACATAGTTGAGATCCACATATTTAATGTTGGTATAGGAGCATTTTTCCAGAATTTTATGATTAGCTTTTTTCCTATTATTAAGCCGTAATCAAATAGATTCTTTTGATACACATTTAATTCTGAACTACCTTCTGTCATTCCGAAAATAATCCATTCTGGCTTTGGTGTCATTTTTATTTTAAACAGTTTTGTGAAAATTTCAAAGATTTCAATCCAAAACCTTTGAATTTTTGTACAAAAGATGAATGAGTGCGCTCTAGTAGCTTCTTGACACTGGCATTTATCACAAATTGGTGAGACGTTGGGGAAACATTTATTCAATTTAGTTTTTGAGTAGTATAATCTGTGTAAAATGTTAAATTGTATTAAAGTGTGTCTTACGTTAATTGAGCATTTGTGCACATTTAATAAGTATTCTTTCCACCTTTCATTGGAAATTTTTATGCTTAGTTCGTTTTCCCACTCACCTCTGATACCTTCCGTTGTTGGTATTACTGCATTTAGTATAATATTATATATATATGCAATTAAATTTAGTGATTCCGCCTTTGTATTCATTACTTCATCTAGTAAGTCTAATGGCATTTTGTGAAATTCTTGTGCATGTTTTTTCAGATAATCACATATTTGGAAATATTTAAAAAACTGCAGATTATATTTTAGTTGTAATTGTTTAAATAATAGTTTTCCCGTATCATACAAATCTCCCAAAATTTTAATTCCTGCTCTTTCCCATTGTATAAATGCTTTATCTATAATTGAGGGTTTAAACAGAGGGTTTTTAGCAATAGGAGACAGGAGAGATAAGTTTCTTAATTTTAAGTTGTATTTTATTTCTTTCCAAATTCTGATTGTACTATGTATAATTGGGTTTTTGTTGTAGTTTGTATTATTCACCGTCATTGGTGAAAGAAGGATCGCACCAATATTAAAAGGGGAGCAGTCCTCTTTCTCCATAATGATCCATTCCGGTTGATGAAGAGCATTATCCACAATTGAATCATATTTCTAATATTTACCGACCGATAATAATACATAAAATTAGGGAGTGCTAATCCCCCTACTACTATGGGTTTATTCAGGTGAAGGGCTGGGTTATGAGGAGACGTTGGACAGGCAGGGATATTTGTATTTGGAGCCCATCAGAATGCTTTTACAGGTGTGTATAAGATCTATATAAGGTGCACAGATAAGGTGAATAGCCACAGTATTTTACCCAAGGGAGGAGTCTAAACCTCTGACTGAGATGCTTCCCAGCTGATTAGTTAAGTGGCAGATCAAATCTCCAATTTCCCTTCAGTCCAAAATACAATTAATCTTTGCATCTAGATATTACTTAAAGATGTATAGGAATGAACTGCAGATGCTGGTTTAAACCGAAAATAGACTCAAAGAGCTGGAGTAACTCGGGGGGACAGGCAACATCTCTGGAGAGAAGGAGTGTGTGACGTTTGGGTTCGAGATTCTTCTTCAGACTGGTTAGGGATAAGGGAATCAAGGCGATCATAGGCGATGATGTAAAGAGTAAAGAACAATGAATGGAAGATATGCAAAAATAATGATGATGTCAGAAACAGGCCATTGTTAGCTGTGTGTCAGGTGAAAACGAGAAACTAGTGTGACTTGGGTGGGGGAGGGGTAGAGAGAGAGAGAGAGAATGCCGGGGCTACCTGAAGTTAGAGAAATCAACACTTCATACCATTGGGCTGTAAGCTGCCCAAGCAAAATATGAGATGCTGTTCCTCCAATTTGCCTTTAACGATTGCCTTTGACAATGGAGGAGACCTAGGACAGAAAGGTTGTGTAGGAATGGGAAGGGGAATTAAAGTGTTTAGCAACCGAGAGATCAGGTACGTTCAAGCAGACTGAGCGAAGGTGTTCAGCAAAACGTTCACCTAGTCTGTGTTTGGCCTCATCGATGTATAAGAGTCCACCCCTTGAACAACGGATACAGTAGATGAGGTTGGAGGAGGTGCAAGTGAACATCTGCCTAACCTGAAATGACTGTTGGGGTTCCTGGACAGTCAAGAGAGGAGGTATAGGGACTGATGTTGCATCTTCTGCGGTTACAGGGGAAGGTACCTGGTGAGGGAGGGGATGGTGTAGGTGGGAAGGGATGACTAAACCAAGGAGTTGCAGAGGGAATGGTCATTGCCGAAGGTAGAAAGGGGAGGAGATGGGAAAAAGTGGCTAGTGCTGGGATCCTGTTGGAGGTGGGGGAAATTTTGGAGGATTATGTGCTGTGTGTGGCGGCTGATGGGGTGAAAGGTAAGGACAAGGGGGACTCTGTCCTATGTTGTGACTAGGGGGAGGGGGAGCAAGGGCAGAGCTGCGGGGTACCGAGGAGACACGAGTGTGGGCCTCATCTATGATGGGAGAGGGGAACCCCCGTTCCCTAATGAATGAGGATATCTCGGATTTCCTGGTATGGAATACCTCATCTTGGGCGCACATGCGGCGTGGACGGAGGAATTGGGAGTAGGGGATGGAGTCTTTGCATGAAGCAGGATAGGGAGAAGTGTAGCCTAGATGGTTGTGGGAGTCAGTGGCTTTGTAATAGGCATCAATCAATAGTCTATTTCCTGTGATGGAGACTGTGAGATGAATAAAGGGGAGGGAGGTGTTGGTGATGGTCCAAGTAAATTTGATTGTAGGATAGAAATTGGTGGTGAAGTTAATGGTCCATGAGTTCTGCATGGGTGCAGGAGGCAGCACCGATGCAGTCATCAATGTAATGGAGATAGAGTTCGGGGATAGGGCCTTGGACTTGGAGAAAGTGGGAAGATTTGAAGGAGAAGTTATTAAGAGTGAGAACCAGCTCCGCTAGGCGGAGTAGTGTTAGTAGAGGGAAATTGGATGGTTCTGCGGTCGAGGAAGAAATGGTGGACTTTAAGGCCTACCTGGTGGGGGATGGAGTTGTAGAGTAAATGAACGTCCATGGTAAAGATGAGGGGGTAGGGGCTCTGAAAGCAGAAGTCATTAACAGAACAAAGGCATGTGAGGTATCTTGGACATAGGTCAGTACGGATTGGCCCGGGGGGATAGGATGGAGTCAGGGTACGTGGAAATCACTTCAGTGGGACAGGACAGTTGTGTTTATGGATTTCGTGGGGAAGTTCAAACCGGGCTGTGCGAGGCTGGGAAATGATAAGGCTTAAAGATGTCAGAAACAAGAATAATGGAAAAGGTACAAGCTTTACCTCGCTTGAAGTCCTCAGATATTTCTTTGAATGTCATGTTGAACGAAACAGAGCAATGAAACGTTTCAATCTGCAAGGCTTCATCTACCACCGACAGTGGTTTGGCTTCATCACAAACCCTGGAAATATTTAACAGCTGGTTATAAACTGAGCATTAGAAATGTTTTGAGTTGTTCCACAAAAACTTACAATGTTTCCATCAAGACAATGTCCTACCTTCGCTTGCGCCCAGCTTGCTCCTGAAAGAAATAAAACACAAATCTCAATTGATTGAGATGGATCATCCTCATCCCGACAGCGGGAATTTCACCAAGTTTCTGTAACCCTCTGATAATTCCCATTTCCCAAATCTTATCGCGACTGTCATGCAGACAGAAACCGGATATTGCCGCAGAAATGTAGAACGCTGGGGAAAGCACAAGGAATGTTCATGAGAATGACGCCATAACTGAGAGGATGGAACTTAATGAAAAGACTGGGCAAGTCGCGGGATTTCATCTAGAGAAGATGTCAGGAATGATGAGAGGGAATTTAATATTATCGGTGGATTTAAATGGGTGGGGATGAAATAATATCTCAAATCGAACGGGAGACCAATAAGTAAAACTGAAATGTAACGTGGTCTTCAATAAATACCAAAAGGAATGCAGTCATGAGAACATGGACCTCACTTGCAACGGAGGGACTGAAGACAACAGCAGAGATAAATTTAAGTGCAAGCGGGATAAACACATTAAGGCTCCTGGAATTTGGGGTATTGTTACCGGGTGTGGAGAATAGATGGGAGGGATAATGAATGGAGCAGAAAACTTGACTGGATAAGATGGGCCGAATGGCCTGTCTATGATATAGAATGGGATGTCATTCTATGGTGAAACGATGTGGACAAACCAACCAGAGCAAATTCCACCAAGGTGACCACCCACTGCTGATGGGAACCGGATATAGATGATGTGAGCGCCACGTTCTAGATTTCAATGTTAATCCCCACAATGGGGACATGGCTGATCTAGCCCAGGACTAAACGCCTCCTCTTTGCCCCATTCCCTTCGATTACAATTCCCCTAATCTTCAAAAATGTATCTGTAGGTGGTTTATATGCAACCAATAATATAGTTACCTCAGTCCCATTAACCCCACCCAGTTAACATCAATCATAACGCCTTCCCCTTCCTGGGTACAGTTCAGTAGAAGAATGTAGCCAGTGCTTGAGGATGTATGTAATACCCTGTGCTATCATTAAAAGATGTTGCACACTTTAAGAGTTTGTGAATTGCATATTTACATGGTGTCGAAGCTGGAAGACACTTGCGTCTCCTGTCTATCGGGTTTTATTTCTTCTTTTTGATTTGTGCTTTTGTGCTTAACCTCTCTGGCCATGGCGTCCTCTTGCAGAAAGCCCGCGCAGCTTGTCTTTGATGCTGACATCTCTGAGCGCTGGGCCACGTTTGAATTTGATTTTACACACTTTGTCAACGTCGCACACCGCGCTGATCCTGACTCCCTTAAAGCTTCCCTCCTACTGAACCTTGCCGGACCTGATGCCATGAAGAGAGCCAGAACTTTCACCTACGCTCCAGCGGTCCTGGACGACAACAACGTGGTGACTACTCCTGCAGAATCTGCCAGTGACCCCGCTTGCCTGCTACGTAAGTTCAGGGAGATTTGTGACCTGCCCTCGAACCACATTCTAGAGAGGGCACGGTTCTTTACAAGGAGACAGTTGCCGGATGAACCTGTTGAATGTTTTATTGCTGATTTGCGCTATCTCGCCCAGCGGTGCCGTTTTGGTGACATGACAGACCAGCTCACTAGAGACATTTTAGTAACTGGCATGCGTGACCAGAAGCTGCGATGTGAGCTTTTAAGGGATCCGGATCTAACGTTGGAAAAAGCTATGCATGCCTGCAGATTGTCTGAGGTCGTTGTATTGCCAGATGACCACCGGGACTCGGGCAATAAATCTGTCAACCTGGCTGGGTTTAGGAGCCCACAGCCTCGGATGGGAAACAATGCTTTTCTGCCACGTGCCAACCCAGGTCCTGGTGAAGTGCCCCAAAAAAGGTGCCCAAACTGTAACTACATGCACCACAGACTGTCGACATGCCCCGCCTATGGCAAGGCCTGTAACTTTTGTAAAAAACTAAATCACTTCTCTGCCGCCTGTCGTTTATTCCGTTCCCGTGGGAGACGAGCACAGATTTCCAGACCCAGTCTAAACATGCTGAGACAATCTGATATCTGTTACGACTCACAGCCCAACATAGTTGAATCCTCTGATGCAGATCCACTTAATCCTCCCGAGGACTCGCA
Organism: Okamejei kenojei; assembly: GCA_035221665.1. Classification (NCBI taxonomy): domain Eukaryota; kingdom Metazoa; phylum Chordata; class Chondrichthyes; order Rajiformes; family Rajidae; genus Okamejei; species Okamejei kenojei. The sequence goes on along the minus strand of CM069160.1, from coordinate 3,985,058 downwards.
TGTGTTTACCCTCCTACAGACACCCGCCCACCGCCCTGATCCCTCCGTATCTGTGACTGTCAATGATGTAACCTTCCTTGCAAAGTTAGACACAGGTGCGAAGGTCAACGTTTTGTCAATGAATCTTTTCAACAAGATAAGGAATAATGAGCCCCTGGTTGCTGACGATGCTACCCTGCACGCCTATGGTGGAGAAATTCTAAGGCCTGCGGGGAGGGCCACTTTAACTTGCGTGCTGCAAAAGGCCACGAGAAACCTGGTTGTCTATGTTTTGAACTCTGACTGTGTAACCCTGCTGGGCAACCGTGCGTGCCAAGATCTTGGCCTGGTGTCCTTCGACCGCACGGTCCACAAAGTGCAACTGTCGTTTGACCCAGTTGCAGAATACCAGGACCTGTTCAACGATGACCTGGGAAAGTTACCGCTGACACACCATATTTCCATTGACCCAAATATGCCTCGATCCCCATCTCGAGCGCCTGGTTCCCCTCTGCGCGGGTCCCCTGTTGCCGGTCGCGGTTCTCCCTCTCCTGTTTCTCCCACTACGCTCCCCTTCCCTGCTTCCCCAGCTGCCTCGCGTCCTCCTGTTTCTTCTGCTCTTTCGGGGGAAGGAGGAGACATCCGTACGCGCTCGGGCCGGATCAGCAAGCCACCTGTTCGTTACGGCGATTTTGTTTAATTCTGCTGTTTAATTCTGTTGTCGTGACAACAATCTGTTTTGATTTTCTAAGGGGAAGGAAGTAGATGGTTTATATGCAACAAATAATATAGTTACCTCAGTCCCATTAACCCCGCCCAGTTAACATCAATCATAACGCCTTCCCCTTCCTGGGTACAGTTTAGTGGAAGAATGTAGCCAGTGCTTGAAGATGTATGTAATACCCTGTGCTATCATTAAAAGATGTTGCACACTTTAAGAGTTTGTGAATTGCATATTTACAGTATCCTCCTCTGGTATAAATACGTCTAACATGTTAACCCTCTCAGAGTCTCTTGGTTGGAGACTCCCAGATATTCACTGCCCTCTGTCCATTCTTGGTCCTTGGGATCAGACATAGGATCACCCGTCATTGTTCTAAACGCTACAGAATACAAACACCCCTCTACATTCCGGCCAGGCAGTCTTGAGATCCCATAGATTATACGGGAGGCCAGTTAGTTTGGGAACAACAACTGCTGAAACAGATTAAACATTTTCCTAGTTCTGAATTACTGATAAATGCAGCATTTATTTCTGAAATGTCACCCACCATTTTGTGACTGTGCACTTTCACTTCACCAAACTGTAATGTAACCCCTCACCTTCAGAAACACCGCACTGTCTTTTTGATCCATCTGTTGCTGCAACTTTAAGAGTTCCTCCTGAATGGAATTTAAATTCTCTTGAATCTCTCCAAGATTTTTCTCCATTGTATTTAGAATCTTCTTCTCTTCCTCTCGGATATCTGCCAGTGCGCGCTGCTCTTTCTCAATGAGAATCTGGTGCTGTTCAGCAAACTGGGATGTGATCTTGGACTGAAGGTTGTGTGACTGTTTCTGTGAAATGAAAGGTGAAGATCAATATATAATGTCACTGATTGTGTTTCCTCACGACTTTGACCATGACATTTGCCCGGAACAGTTTTTATTTGCTTTGGTATTTCAATAGCTTAGCTAAATGCTTCTGAAATGTTGTGTGGGTAATCTTACAACCCATCAATCCTCTACCCCCAATACAATTCCCTGCTGCCTATTCCTTTTCACGTGTCCATTAATTTCCATTTATCCATTCACCACCCACTTTTGCAGGGATAATTTACAGCCGCCAATTGAATCTGGGGGTGCCGCAATGTTCAGTGGTGGGACCCCAGTAATTTACAATATATATTAATAATTTTGACGAGGGAATTAAAGGTAATATCTCCAAGTTTGCGGATGACACAAAGCTGGGCGGCAGTGTGAGCTGCAAGGAGGATGCTATGAGGCTGCAGGCTGACTTGCATAGGTTGTGTGAGTGGGCAGATGCATGGCAGATGCAGTACAATGTGGATAAATGTGAGGTTTTCCACTTTGTTGGGAAGAACAAGAAGGCAGCTTACTATCTGAATGGTGTAAGAAGTAACTGCAGATGCTGGTTTAAACCAAAGATAGACACAAAAAGCTGGAGTAACTCAGCGGGAATAGGAATAGGAATACTTTATTGTCACATGTGACTAGGCACAGTGAGATTCTTTGCTTGCATACACAATGTATACAAATAGCAGCCACCTACGGCACTGACAAAGTTACAAAGCACGCCGCTCCCCATTTTGTCCCCCCCACCCAACATTTACCCCCACCCATGCCGCGTCCCCACTGTCCTTTGTGTCCCCCCCCCCCCCTTGGAGAGAAGGAATGGGTGATGTTTCGGGTCGAGGCCCTTTTTCAGATTCAAATGGTGTTAGATTACGAAAAGGGAAGGTGCAATGAGACCTGGGTGTCCTTGTATATCAGTCACAGAAAGTAAGCATGCAGTGAAGAAAGCTAATCATAGCGTTGGCCTTCATTGGGAGAGGATTTGTTTAGTTTAGTTTAGAGATGCAGCGCGGAAACAATCTGTTTTACCAAGCCAATTAACATTTAAGTTTACATTTACCAGGCCAATTAACCTACAAACTTGTACATCTTTGAAATGTGGGAGGAATCCGAAGATCTCGGAGAAAACCCACGGCAGTCACGGGGAGAACGTACAGACTCCGTACAGACAGCACCCGTAGTCGGGATTGGGTCTTCGGCGCTGCATTCGCTGTAAGGCAGCAACTCTACCTCTGCAATACTGTGACCGCCCGAGGAGGTCAAGGAGCAAGGATGGCCTACTGCAGTTGTACAGCGCCCTGGTGAGACCGCACCTGGAGTATTGTGTGCAGTTTTATTCCCCTAATTTGGGGAAGGACATTCTTGCTATTGAGGGGGTGCAGCGTGGGTTCATTGGGTTAATTACTAGGATGGTGGGACTGACATGCGATGAATGAATGGGTCGACTGGGCTTGTATTCACTGGAATTTAGAAGGATGAGAAGGGACCTTAGAGAAACATATAAAATTCTTAAGGGATTAGACATGCTAGATGCAGGAAAAATGTTGCCGAACCAGGGGTCACAATTTAAGAATAAGGGGTAGGCCATTTAGGACTGAGATGAGTAAAAACCTTTTCAACCAGAGAGTTGTGAATCTGTGGAATTCTCTGCCACAGAAGGCAGTGGAGGTCAATTCACTGGATGTTTTCAAGAGAGACTGAGGCTAATGGAATCAAGGGATTTGGGGGGAAAGCAGGAACGGGGTACTGATTTTGGATGACCAGCCATGATTATATTGAATGGCGGTGCTGGCTCGAAGGTCCCAATAGCCTACTCCTGCACCTATTGTCTATGTTTCTAGGATCATTGAACCAGCATGTATTGGGGTCGTGGAAGGAATCCGGCGCGGTCACAGGGAGAAGGCGTGAATCACACGGACAGCACCCAAAGTATTTCTAATGTCTTTACATGCACAATATCCAACAATTATGAGGTACCGGACTTTATGAATAATGGATTTGTAGTTTCACGGTAAGAAGCTTTATGTATTATTCTAATAGCTCTTTTCTGGAGTTTAAGTATAGGGTCTATATTTGTTTTATATACGTTTCCCCAAACTTCAACACAATGTGACATATATGGCATTATAAGCGAGCAATACAATATATACAAACACTTTTTATTCAACAGATCCTTTGTTTTGTAAAGAATAGCAATGGATTTAGATAATTTCCATTTGATGTATTCTATATGTGGCTTCCAACAAAGCTTATGATCTATAATCACTCCCAGGAATTTTGTTTGATATATTCTTTCAATTTCAACTCCATTTAAATTCAATTTTATTTCACAATTAACCCTGTCACCACCAAACACCATAAATTTTGTTTTATTTTCATTTAGGGATAATTTATTAATATCAAACCATTTTTTAGCACTATCAATTCTCTTTCTGCTGTTTACAATAATTCTTTTATATCATTCCCTGAACAAAATTATTTTTTATCATCCGCAAACGTAACAAATTTCAACGTATTGGATACTTTACAAATATCATTTAAATAAAGTATAAATAACTTAGGTCCCAGTACCGAACCTTGTGGAACACCACAGGTTACTCTTCTAAGCTGTGATTCAGTATTATTAATTTTTACATACTGAAACCTATTACTTAAATAACTTCCCAACCAATTTTGTGTGACACCTCTTATACCATAACGTTCCAATTTCTGGAAAAGTAAGGAATGATCAATTGTATCAAATGCTTTACGTAAATCAATAAATACATCCACAGTGTGTAGTTTCTTATCTATTGCTGTTGCTATATTTTCTACAAATCCATCACCGCTATAGATGTCGATCGATTACTCCTAAACCCATATTGATGATCACTCAATAACTCATATTTCTCAATGAAGTCATCAAGTCTATTCACAAATAGCTTTTCAAGTATTTTACAGAATTGGGTTAGCAAAGACACAGGTCTATAATTTGATACAATAGGTTTGTCACCATTTTTATAGATTGTAACCACGTTAGCCATTTTCATTTTATTGGGAAAAACACCTTTTAGAAAGGATTTATTGCATATATATAGGAAAAGGGCTCGAGGACACAATCAATTACCTCTTTTATAAGTGACATATCAATGGTGTTACCATCAGTTGATTTTTTTATCCTTAAACTTTCTGACTACTTCTAACACATCACTCTCACAAAATCCAACAAGGACCATTGAATTGCTGTTGTTAAGTTGAAAATCAAAATTTATGTTTTCATCTCTAGGAAGATTAATTTCCTTTGCCATATTTGGGCCTACATTAACAAAGAAATCAGTCAACTCATTAGCAATGTATTCTGTATTTGAATAATTGAATTGTCATTTTTTACAAAATATGTTGGAAAATCCATTTTACTACTATTTTGAATTATATCATTAAGTACACTCCAAGTAGCCTTAATATTATTTTTATGTTTTTGCAACATTTGATCATAATAATCTTTTTTTGTGTTCTCATAATTCATGTCAGTCTCTTTTTTATATTTTTTGTACTAGTCCTCCTTTTCCTTTGTTCGATATTTAATAAATTCCCTATAAATTCCCTATATTATTACACGCGTCACACCGACCAAATCTACACAAGATCAGGAAATGGAAACTGGAAAGCCTCACCAGAACTGCAGAAATCTTCTGTTTCTGTTGCTGCTCCATTTGCTGGATCTCTGATTTCTTTTTTGTGATAGACTGGACGGAAGATTTCACCTGATCCTGGGATTGTGATTGAAAAGCAGAGAATTAAATTGTTGAACAATAAAGAAGGAATTAAAATGATGTGATTAAATTCAGTTTGCATTTACCTTGTACACTTCAACAGCTTCTTTAACCGACATGAAGCGGTGATCTCCGTGTTCCCGCCCAGCTGCACAAATCACACAGATCAACTTCTTGTCAGTTTCACAAAACAACTTCAGTTCTTCCTGATGTTCCTCGCACTGAAGTTTGCTTTCCTTCTCTGTCCGATTCAGGCTCAGTGTTCGAGCTTTCTCAGACAGTCTCGCCGAGGCCCGATTCACCCTGAGGCTGCGGTCAGTAAACTCCTCTCTACATTCCGGGCAGGAGTTTCTCCCCTCCCTGTCCCAACTCTGTGTGATACAGGAGAGGCAGAAGTTGTGCCCACACTCCAGTATAACCGGATCGGTGAAGAAATCCAGGCAGATGGGACAAGTTGCCTCCTCAGTTAAATTCATGACCTGGTCTTTCGCAGCCATTTTAACCTCCACTTCCTGGTTCAAAACGCATTCCCTTTCGCGCAACTGCTGCCCCCCTGCAGTATCGCGAGTGTCCACTGCACACGCTGCCGTCTCGGGGAATGAATGTTATTTGGCTGCAAGTGTTCAGCAAAGATCCAATACGGAGCTTGCTATAGGATCTTTGGTGTTCAGTGTGAAGGTGTCCTGGCCGCTTCCAACTAATCTCACACGAGGGAGGGATCAGTTAGATATTAAACAGCCCTGAATAGGGCTTGCGGCAGTCGAATGCAGAACAGATAGCTGGAAGGAGAGCAGGAAAGATTTACGAGGATGTTGCCAGGACTCGAGGTCACGAGCGAAAGGGAGAAGTTGGGCAGGGCAGGGCAGGACTTTATTCCTTGGAGCGCAGGAGGCAGCGGGGTAATCTGATGGAGGTGTATACGATCATGAGGGAATTAGATGGGGTGAATGCATAGAATCTTTTTACCCAGAACTTTAGGGGAATCAAGAACCACAGGAATTATGTTTTAGTTAAGAGGGGAAAGATTTATTAGATTTATTAGATATCCGAGAGGCAACTTTTCACATCGAAGTTGGTGGGTATATGAAACAAACTACTAGAGGAGGTCAGAACTATAACGGCATTTAAACGCCGTTTGGACAGGTTCGTGGATGGGAAAGGATAGAGGGACATGGGCAAAACGCGGGCTGGTGGGATTTGTGCTGATGGGACATCTCGGTGGGCACGGGCAAGTTGGGCCGAAAGGCCTGTATCCGTGCAGTGTGACTCTGTGAGGAAGGGACAGGGCCGGCGCTGATGAGGCCTCGGGTGTAACTGACTTGCTCCTGTTGGGCAGTGGAACCCGCCGCCCGCACCTTCGTTCACAGCCCGGGATCAGGATGGACCCAGACCTCCGCCCGGCTTCGTTCTAATCCCCGTCACTGCACCTGCCTCTCATACACCAGTCTTCAGCTCACACCTACCCTCGCCGACAATGACACCATTTACCATTTGCCCTCTTCCCTTCTCCCCTGAAGTGTGAAAACGCACCCCCCCCCCCCCTACATTCAAGGACAGGTTCTTCGCAGCTGTTATCAGGCTACTGAATCCTCCGACTGCAACAAGAGCTGAACTACTATCTTCCTCGGTCTATCCTTGATCGGAATTCACTGGCTTTATCTTGTCTTAAACTTTATCCCTCAACATGTATCTTTCCACTGTAAATGGCTCGATTGTATTTCCAATGACTGGATAACACACAGCCAATAGCTTTTCGCTGCACCTCGGTACACGTGACAATAAATTAGACTGAACTAAAGTTGCGGCCAGCTCTGATTGATCTGGGACTTTCCTCGCCTCCAGCTCTTCACCCCCACCCCACTCACCCCACTAGTCTGAAGAAGGGCCCCGACCCGAAACGTAACCCATCCCTTTCCTCCAGAGATGCTGCCTGACCCGCTGGGTTACTCCAGCATTTGTGTCTATATTTGGTATCAACCAGCATCTGCAGTCCTTTGTTTCAACACCAAGTCTCAGAGCTTGTTATGAGAGGGCAGGGGGCGGCATTCAAAGTCCGACTCGAGGATTAGGGAGAAGGAGGGAAGCAAGAGGGGCAGATGATCAGGGTTGTAAAAATGTCAAGGTATTGGAACTTTCAAATGAAATGCACTCACAGAATCACGAACTCCATTCAATTTAATAGATTAATTCAATGGAGATATTCAATGTTACTGCACTGAATTTGGAAAATTTGCACAACATGTAACATGCTGGCTTGCGAAGCAAAAAGGGCTGTTGAGCCCAAACCAAAGAGGCCAACGTCAGGCAACGCCATTGTAGTTGAGACTCCATTGTGAGAGGTACGGACAGTGGTTTTGGCAGGAACAGACGGGATTCGAGGATGGTGTGTTGCCTTCCTGGTGCCATGATCCAGGATGTCACGGACAGAGTGCACAAAATCCTCAAGGGCGAAGGTGAACAGCCGGAGGTTGTAGTGCATGTCGGCATAAACGATGTCGGAAAGAAGGGGATGCATATTCTGCAGCGTGACTTTAGAGAGCTGGGAAAAATGTTGAAAAGCAGGACCTCCAGGGTGGTTATCTCCGGTTGGCTTCCAGTTCCTAGTTCTGGCGAGAGCAGGAACAGGGGGATAAGGGAACTGAATGTGTCGCTGAGGAACTGGTGCAGGGGAAGGGGTTTAGATTCATAGATCACTGGGATCTGTTTTGGAGTAAGGGGGAACTGTACAAAAGGGACGGATTGCATCTTAACAGGTGGGGGACCAGCATTCTGACAGGCAGGTTTGCCAGTGCTACACAGGTGGTTTTAAACTGAATAAGGGTGTGGGGTGCCAAATGGGATAGTCGAGGACGGAGTTAAAGGGAAAGAGAGTAAAGGGATAGTTAATGACCCCAGAATTAACGGGAAAGGAATATGAGAGTATGGCCAAGTGTAATAGGGATCGATATGAAAGGTGAGATGCGTAAGGAATGCGCGAAGTATAAGAAGTAAAGTAGATGAGCTTGAGGCTCAGTTAGAGGTTGGTAGATATGACATTGTGGGGATTACTGAGACGTGGCTGCAGGACGGTCGGGCCTGGGAACTTAATATTCAGGTTTATACATCCTATCGAAAGGACAGGCAGGTTGGCAGAGGAGGGGGGGGGGGGGGGCGGTAGCTCTGCTGGTGAGGGATGGAATTGCGAAGGAAGACATAGGGACTGACGAGGTAGAGTCACTGTGGATTGAGTTGAGGAATTGTAAAGGCAAGAAGACACTAATTGGTGTTATCTACAGACCCCCAAATAGTAGCCCGGATGTAGGGTGCAAGTTGCAGCAGGAGTTAAAACTGGCATGTAACAAAGGTAATGCCACTGTGGTGATGGGGGATTTCAATATGCAGCTAGACTGGGAAAATCAGGTTGGTTCAGGACCCCAAGAAAGAGAGTTTGTAGAATGCCTCCGAGATGGATTCTTAGAGCAGCTTGTAATGGAGCCGACCAGTGAAAAGGCAATTCTGGATTTAGTGTTGTCCAATGGACCAGATATGATAAGAGAACTCGAGGTAAAGGAACCGCTTGGATGTAGTGATCATAATATGATTAGTTTTAATCTGCAATTTGAGAAGGAGAAGGTTAAATCTGGTGTGTCAGTGATGCAGTTGTACAAAGGGGACTATGAAGGCATGAGAGGGGAGCTGGCCAATGAAGAATGGAAAGGGATCCTAGCAGGAATGACGGTGGAACAGCAATGGCAGGAATTTCTGGGCATTATCCGGAAGACGCAGGATCATTTCATTCCAAAAAGGAAGAAAGATTTTAAGGGGAGTGTGACGCAACCGTGGCTGACAAGAGAAGTTAGGGATAGAATAAAACTAAAAGAAAAGATGTATAACACAGCAAAGAGTAGCCGGAAGCCAGAGGATTGGGAAACTTTCATAGGACAACAGAAGGAAACAAAACGGGCAATACGGGCTGAAAAGATGAAGTACGAAGGGAACCTGGCCAGGAATATAAAGAAGGACAGTAAGAGCTCCTTTAGATATGTTAAGGGAAAAAGAGTAGCAAATTGAAATGTGGGTTCCTTGAAGGCAGACACGGGTGAAATTATTATGGGCAGCAAAGAAATGGCAGAAGTACTTCGGATCTGTCTTCACTGAGGAAGACACAAACAATCTCCCAGATGTACTGGAGGACAGAGGATCTAAGGGGGTCGAGGAACTGAAATAAATTTTAATTAGGCGAGAAATAACATTGGGTATGCTAATGGGACTGAAGGATGATAAATCACCTGGGCCTGATGGTCTGCATCCCAGGATCCTCAGGGAGTTGGCTCTAGAAATTGTGGACGCATTGGTGATCATTTCCAATGTTCAATAGATTCAGGATCAGTTCCTGTGGATTGGAGGATAGCTAATGTTATCCCACTTTTCAAGAAAGGAGTGTGAGAGAAAACGAGGAATTACAGACCAGTTAGCCTAACTTCGGTGGTGGGAAAGATGCTGGAGTCAATTGTTAAAGAGGTAATAATGGGGCATTTGGATAGCAGTAAAATTATTAGTCCAAGTCAACATGGATCTATAAAAGGGAAGTCATGCTTGACTAATCTTCTGGAATTTTCTGAGGATGTGACAAGTAAAATGGATGAAGGGGTGCCATGGATGTAGTGTATCTAGACTTTCAGAAAGCCTTTGATAAGGACCCGCACGGGAGACTGGTGACTAAAATTAGAGCACATGGTATTGGGGGTAGGGTGTTGACATGGATAGAAAATTGGTTGGCAGACCGGAAGCAAAGAGTAGGAGTGAACGGGTCCTTTTGAGAATGGCAGGCGGTGGCGAGTGGAGGGCCGCAATGCTCGGTGTTGGGTCCGCAAATGTTTACCATATATATTAATGATTTGGAAGAGGGAATTGAGAGCAACACTAGCAAGTTTGCGGATGACACAAAGCTGGGTGGCAGTGTGAACTGTGAAGAGGATGTTTGGAGGTTTCAGGGTGACCTGGACAGATTGAGTGAGTGGGCAGATGCGTGGCAGATGCAGTATAATATAGATAAATGTGAGGTTATCCACTTTGGCAGCAAAAACAAGGGAACAGATTATTATCTCAATGGGGTTAGGTTAGGTAAGGGGGAGGTGCAGCGAGACCTGGGCGTCCTTGTACACCGGTCACTGAAAGTTGGCCTACAGGTACAGCAGGCAGTGAAGAACGCTAATGGAATGTTGGCCTTCATAACAAGAATGGAAATTGATGCAGATAGTGTGAGGAGTAGCAGTTTGGGGTGGCAAACTGGGACAGGTCCTTCACTGCAAATGTGGGGCCTTCGGGGTGGTATTGTAGAACAAGCGTTAAGAGTAAAGTGGTTGAGACATTATCCTACAGATGTAGAAGACGTTGGTCAGGCAGCATTTGGGAGACAGTAATACCAATAGGGGGAGATTATGCCTGCTCAGATTTTATTCCTTGGAGCGCTGGAGACTGAGGGGTGATCTCGTAAAGATGTAGGAACTAATCAGGGGCATAATAGGTTGAATATGCAGGGTATTGTATCCAGGGTAAGAGAATCAAGAACCAGACTGAATCAGTCTGAAGAAGGGTCGCCCATTCCTTCTCTCCAAATATGCTGCTTCACCCGTTGAGTCACTCCAGCATTTTGTGTATACCAGACGACATATGTTTAACGTTGGCGGATAAAGATTTATTCGTAACGTGTGGCGCATGTTTTCACTCAGAGGCTGATGGCTATATAGAATATTTTGCCAGAGGAGGTATTTCAGGCAGCTGAAATAACAACATTTACGAGACACTTGGTCAGGAATCATTTAGAGGGATATAGTTATATGCGGGCAAAGGGCACTGGCATACATGGGCCATTTTGCCAAGTCAAGAGTGTTTTATTATCCTATGTCCCGAAACGAAACAATTACATTCTTACTTGCAGCATGGACATGTTGGGTTGATGGTTCTGTTTCCTTGCCCTGTGAAATTATGACTTGCGAGTCGTAGATAATGTGGATGGTCTTTTCCGCAGAGTAGGAGTGACTAAAACGAAAATATATGGACTTAATATTAGGGCTTTCAGATTTAAAGGGGACATGGGTGGGGGGGGGGGGGGGGGGGGGGTTGCACATAAACTGTGATTTATGTACGGAAATATGTGCCAGCGGAAAGGGTTTTCATTCCATTGAATGCGGCGTGTTTCCACATTGCCCAGAAAGATCCAACGTGGATACGGTAACCGAATTCCCCCATTTTGCGTTGCAGCCATTGCATGATTTTATTATCTTTGCTATGACATGCTCTTTTCCGTCTATTATACGCCTTTGCAATTTGACCTCTCTTCCCACATGTTCCAGCGACCCTCGTCCCCCTTTGGCTGGCTTGTTTCCCAGAACCATTTGCCTCCAACCCGACCTCGTTGACCAGAAACACACCACCGAAGAATGATTTCCTAAACATCTTTCACAAACTTCGTAAACTAGCGCCGCTTAACCTTGAGCAAGGGACTCAGAGCAGAACCCTTCCCGTTAAGCGCGCTTCACTCTCTTCGTCGTCGAAGGCGTCACATATTTGTCTTATCTTCGGTGCATAGTTTCCTACTTTCCCAGTCAATACCCCCCCCCCCCCCCCCCCCCCCCCCGAGAACGTCTGTACATCTTATCAGCTTCGCTCCAAACGTGCACAGCGGAAGGTTTCCTGCTAACAGGAGGGCAAGAGATGTGGTGTGGCGGCGCCTAACGGCAGCGGCTCCACTGCAGTCCGTCTGTCTTTTTTTTAATTTTTGTCTCGTTAAATGTATGTGTTGTTTCTAGCTGTTATTATTTATTAGCTGTGTATTTGTGTGTGTGGGGGGGGGGGGGGGGGGGGGCGTTTAATCTCTTCCCTGTACGGGGCACTTGACTTTTTCCCTGTCGGGTCTCCGATGTCGTTGGGCCTAACATCGTGGAGCCTAACATCGTGGAACTAACCTGAGGGCTCCAGTCGAGGAGCCGGCGGACTCGGCATCGCGAGCTGGCAGACTTCGGAACGGGGAGAGCTGTGGTGGCGCACGGCTGCGACCCGACTTCGGACCTTCGGAGGCTCCGGCTGGACAGGAACATCGGGAGCTCGCAGGTCCATGGTGGGAGACCGCTTTTCGGAGCTCCCGCAACGGCAACGGCGACGGCAACTTCTCCCGCTGGAATCGCGGGGTTTAAATGACTAAGAGCGGGGCCTAACATCGCCCGGCGCGGCTTAACGGCCGCGGGGCTTACCATCGCCCGCCGGGGGCTTTAACATCGGGAGCCCTGGTCGCCTCGACGTTGCAGTGGGACTGCTGGACCGCGGGAGAAGAACAAAGGGTAGATATAAGACTTTTGCCTTCCATCACAGTGAGGAGGTGTTGGAGATTCACTGTGATGCATGTTTGTGTAAATTGTGTTAGGTGTGGGTCTTGTTTTTTTGTTGTAATGTTAAGACTGTAGAAATGCAATTTCGTTCAAACCAAGATGTTTGAATGACAATAAAAGGCATTCAATTCAATTCTACTCTATTATGTTAGTTCCTCGAGTGAATCACGACCGTGTTATGTTTTGTTTGGAGATACAGCTTGGAAACGGGCCGGTCAAGCATGGAGAATGTTCGGTACCCGTCTACAGATTGGAAAATATTCAGCTTGAAATCTCATCTCGCTCTGTAGATGGTGCCCGATCAGCGGAATAATTTTTTGTCATTCTGATTGAATTTCAAACCTACCACGGTGTGTTTGTTTTGCTTTTGCACTAAAATGCGTCCCCTTTCCTTGAAATGGACAACACACAGATTTAATGAGGCGATGTTACCAGGAACAATACATATATTGGCGACTGTGACACATCTTGAAGTCGGACTTGGAATGGTCGGCATTACTCCCAGCGCGTGACTTTCACGCTCTGATTCGATGAATTCCAATACTGATTATTTATTTTTGAATTTACAATTTAAGCAACGTATTGTCTTTTATCTCTTTCCATTTTCTGTGGATGCGCATGTGATAAATGGCGGGTTATATTTCGGATTTGATTGCGCTAACGGCCTCCAACTTCAGCTATGCCGTTCGCCGCGTGAACCAAGTGACCCCTGAGCCGCCGAAAGCCCTTCACGTTGTAACTTGAGTCGAGAGCGATTCATTAATCTACACTTTCTACATTCCCCCACCGAGGGATAAGTGAAATTACTTCATATTGTGTGGAAATACACGTGTTTGTTCAAGCGAGTGTGACTAATATTTGGGTTCCGTCATCCACCGGACCCCACTGGAGAGTTGGAGGGCGTATTAATGAACATCTGAACATCTGTAGCTCATTTGTGCTTCCCGGGCTTAACGCCGAAACTGTGACTCCTCCAGATGGGACGGGCAGCAATTCTGTACGTCAATGAAATCATCTACCCGATCCTGGCGGCGTTTGGTATCCCTGGTAAGCTGTGATTGAGTCGCTTAATGCGTTGCAGATCTGATTCAACTCTACAGGGCTTGAGTTCTCTGACAGTATTGTTCGTAATCCCCTGCACTACAACAAACTGTACTCCGATCAGTACAGCCAAATCATCCGAATACGCATCGCCGTAGCGTCGCAATGCACAATCAAATGGACAGGGAACAGAATAGAAGTATTCTGGTAGACGTATAAACAATGGACAGCGGGTTGAATGAAAGCAGCGTCGTAAATGGGGGTAAACGGGAACTTGACTCCGAAAAACGGATATTGGAATAACTAAACTGATGAGTTTTTCAAGAGGTCAGAATTTAAGGATGGTGGGGCTCACAGGTCTGTAGCGCCGGAGAAGGAGACATTGATAAGGAACTGTTTGTAAAAGACCGAGAGCATTACATTGGATCATACAGTACTGGAGTAAGTCAGCGAGTCATGCGCCATCTCTGGCGGACATGGATAGCCGACGTTTCGGGTCGGGATCTTTCTTCAGATCCCATGACCGGGTGAGCTACTCCAGCGTCTGCAGTTATTCGTGCTTCCAACATACTGGAGTTGAGAGTTAACTAGTAGGCGAGTGGTGAGTGTGGGGTACAAGTTGGTGACCAAGTGAGACAAAAGGACAAAGTGGTGATGGTGCCGCTGATTGTAGGTGAAGGAATCTTAATCTGCCTTCTGTGTACTGTCCTCCTCCACTATCACCAGCCAATAATAAACCTTCACCCTCGCTCAGACAGAACAACTGCTTCCGTCCATTCGGGCTCCCTTGTTGGTTGTCAACGCAGGCACCATTTAAATCTCTCCAAAGCCACCCTCTTCACTGCATCGTAAAACGAGTCAACCGGAATGTTGCACCTCGTCTCACTCTCCGTCAGATGCAGCCCGAGTATTTTCAGCAATAACTTTCACATTTCAGTTATCCAGATCCCTTAGTATTCCCTCTGCTTGCCATTTTGATTGATGACGAAACCAAAATGTTTTTAAAGCGCAGAAGGAGAAATTGAAGTGGTTTAATTAGAACGCGGGAAACTGCCTAAATCTGAAATAGAAATAGGATGTGCTAGACAACGGAAAAGGGGCAGATCACGGGTTGGTGTTTCAGATCAAATATACATCCCTTCAATCTCTGATGGTCACCGTCAGCCCAGCTGATGAGTCGTGGAATCAAAGCGTGAGCATTGTTCAGATTGAGTTCTTGGACCTAAAGCCTGTTTCCAGATTGTTCTTGTAATGCAAAGAAACCGAGTTTTATTTTCAGATTGAAGACTTCATATTGGAGTTCCACGAATATTTTGGAACGGGCGACATGATTACGCGTTTTTTTTAATTAAGCAGATAAAATCACTTTACCTGTGGAAATTGGTATTGAATGACGTGCGGCAATGAGCGCTTTGAATTCCAATTGAGCACCTTTTGTGGTCCGTCTCGCTGTGTGTCATCATTCATAAAGTAATGCAGCGCGGAAGCAGAGCCTCCGGTCCAATTTGTTCATTCCGTCCAAGATGCCGCATCTACACTTGTCCCATTGGTACGCTTTTAGCTCATATTTCTCGAAAACATTCCTGTCTTCGGAATTTGCCCAAATGTGTTTCAAGTGTTGTTTTCTTATAATAATAATAATAATAATAATAATAATAATAATAATAATAATAATAATAATAATAATAATAATAATAATAATAATAATAATAATATATTTTATTGTCATTGCACAGAGGTACAACGAGATTTGGTATGCAACATCCAGCCGATGTAGTAACTGAATCAACTAAAAATGTAGACACCCAGAGAAACAAGATAAAAATAAACAGTAAAACAGTATAAAGTGCAAATAGGTCTGTGCCGTGACCATCCGAGGGAGACAGTTCATGGGGGGTGGGGGGGGGGGGGGGGGCACTCAGCAGGGCCGGTTCAGAGCAGCTGTAGCTCTGGGGATGAAGCTGTTCTTAAGTCTGGAGGTGCGGGCGTAGAAGGCCTTGTAACGTCTGCCGGAAGGTAGAAGTTCGAACAGACTATTGCAAGGGTGTGAGGAGTCTTTGTGAATGCTGACGGCCTTCCTGAGGCACCGTGTATACTAGATGCCCTCCAAGGCTGGTAGCTGGGTCCCAATTATCTTCTGCGGTCTGTGTACGACGCGCTGAGGAGCTCTCCTCTCCGCCTCCGTGCAGCCGAGATACCACACAGAGATGTTATACGTTAGTATGCTCTCTGTCGTGCAGCTGTAGAATGTTGTCAGCAGCTGTTTTGGCAGACCAGTATTTTTCAGTGTTCTCGGGAAGAACAGTCATTGCTGTGCCTGCTTGACCAGTGCAGCGGTGTTGGTGGACCATGTGAGGTCCTCTGAAATGTGTGTGCCCAGATACCTAAAGCTGGACACTCTCTCCACACTGTCCCCGTTGATAGAGATTGGAGCGTATTCCCCATTATATGTCCTTCTGAAGTTAATAATCAGCTCCTTGGTCTTAGAGGTGTTTAGGGACAGGTTGTTATCTGAGCACCAGTCCACCAGGTACTGCACCTCCGCTCTGTAGTGTGTTTCATCACCGTTGGTGATCAGCCCGATCACCGTTGTGTCGTCTGCAAACTTGACAATGGTGTTGGTGTCGAATGCAGGAACACAGTCGTGAGTGAAGAGGGAGTAGAGCATGGGGATCAGTACACACCCCTGTGGTGTGCCGGTGCTCAGGGTGATAGTGCAGGACGGGTGCGGGCCCAGTCTCACTGCCTGCGGTCGCTCCGTCGGGAAATTCAGGATCCAGTCGCACATCGGCGAGCAGAGGCCTAGCTGGCGGAGTTTGGTGGTGAGCTTCATGGGGATGACCCTGTTGAAGGCAGAACTGTAGTCTATGAAAAGCATCCTCACGTACGTGCCCTGTCTTTCCAGGTGGGTCAGGACAGTGTGAAGAGCCAGAGAGATGGCACCCTCTGTGGATCTATTTGCCCTGTATGCAAAGTGATGTGAGTCCAGTGAGGCAGGGATGCTGGATTTGTTGTGTGAGAGGACCAGCCTTTCAAAGCACTTCATGGATATTGGTGTTAAGGCAACCGGACGGTTGTCGTTCAAGTTGGTGATTTTTGTCTTTTTCGGCACCGGCACTATGGTAGCTGACTTCAGGCACTTGGGGACTGTTGCCAGAGATAGAGCCAGGTTAGAGATCCTCGTGAATACCCCAGCCAGCTGTACAACACAGCTGGCTGGGGTATCTACCTCAGATACCTCATCTACCAGACCGTTCCCTACACTCTGTGGTAAAGCTTCATATTAAGTACGTCCCTTGCTTATGCCCTTCAACCCGTGTGCCAACGCGTGTATCTATAGGATGACCCAAAGTACGTTCAGACATGAAGTGAAGAACGCGCTTAAATATTTAATTAATTAGTAAACCCAATTAGTAATTGGGGTAATTAGTAAACCCAAGAAACTGGCGCGGCAGCGGCCTGGAACCAGACTTGGGATGTGACGCCGACTTCGCTTTATTCTTCCACAAGATCTTGCTGTTCTGTACTTTCGATTCCACCCAGAACGGACTCGTGGACTCCCCATTAAGATAGATTTTACCCCATTGCCCCATTTGTTCTCGACTTTAACTTGATATCATGTGGCTCTTGTTCATTCACCGTATCTGAGCCCCTCGTGCTTTCTAGCAGCCCCCAAACCTAATCTTAATTCCATTAAATTATGGTTCCATTGAAATATTAATTCCATTGCATTTTTGTTCTTCCTTCAGCGAACATGCTGACGGCTGTGATCCTACATCGGGGAAAGTGCGGGCTCTCCAGAGGAATCACCCGTTACATGGTGGCGATGGCAATCTCCGACCTTCTCGTTATAATCTTGCACGTGTTACTCCGGGAAATCTACATTTACTACGTCCCTAACTCCTTCCTCTCCCTCAGCGCAGTTTGTCCTTCTAATGTGTACCTGCGGATCGTCACCGTGGACTATTCCGTCTGGTTAACCGTGTCCTTCACCTTTGACCGTTTTGTCAGCATTTGCTGCCCGAAGCTGAGACTCATCTATTGCACGGATAGGACGGCCGCCGCGGTCATTGTGTCCATGTGCGCGCTGTGCTGCATAAAGTACATCCCCTTTAACTTCATGTACGAGTCACGCTTCACTGTGGACAGTGTCAAGTGGGGGTGCCGACCCAAACCCGCCTACTTCACCTCCATCTGGTGGGTGGCTTTCTCGTGGATGTGCAGCATCTCTCTCTCCTTCCTCCCCTTCCTTCTAGTTCTGGTGTTTAACGGGTTGACGGTCAGGAACATCGTTGCGGCCAGCAGAGTCCGCCGGCGCCTGAAGACACTGGATGGCAAGGACACTGAGACTGAGAATCGGACAAAGTCCATTATTTTGCTGTTCACGGTGTCCGGCGCCTACATACTGCTGTGGACAACGTCAACTGTGACCTACATTTCCACTCGTGTCACTGTGAATTTCGTGGGCGGGGATCACACAAGCCCCTCTTACATCGCCAATGAAGTGGGCGTCTTGCTCATGCGCATCAGCTCGTGTGCCAACACTTGTATCTATGGGATGACCCAGAGTAGGTTCAGACAGGAAGTGAAAAGCGCGGTTAAATATTTAACTGGGGTATTTAGTAAACCTATGAAACTGGCACGGCAGTGGTCTGGAACCAGAGTTGAGATGTGACTCTGCCCTTCGCTTTATTCTTCCACAAGATGGTGCTGTTCTGTGATCGCGATTTCACCCAGAGTGGACTCGTGGAATAGGACTCTTCCTTATTTTAATGATTTCACCTCATGGCTCCATTATTCTCACTCGTTCAAAAGCAGTGCGCCTTTCACCTGTTTAAAACCATTAACGCATATTTTCTTGGTACTTAAGCTTTGGTAATAATGAAACATAAATTATCTGGACGTCACGTAGCGGTTAAGTTGCGGCCTTGCCGTGCAACAGACCCGGGCTCGATCGTGACTACGGGTGCTGTCTGTGCGGAGTTTCTACGTTCTCCCCGTGACCTGCGTGGGTTTTCTCCGAGATCTCCAGTTTTCTCCCACACTTGAAAGATGTACATGTTTGTAATTTAATTGGCATATATATATAAATGTTTTTTTCAAAATGTCCCTTGGTTGTAGAGTATTGTGTAGAGTTGTGTTAATGTGCGTGGATCGCTGGTCGGTGTGGACTGGTTGGGCTAAAGAGTCTGTTTCCGCGCTGTATCTCTGAATTAACGCCCGCACGTGGAAGCAGCACCCCCTCCCCCCGCCCCACCAATTCTGCCATATATTCTCGGAGCAGCCCGCACGACGGGTCCCTCCATTGTTCTCGCCTGTCCTCCTTGCCCTCGCTGATCCACCTCGCTCTCGGTCCCTCCTTGCTCTCGGTGGCACGGTTCCCGTCGACACCGGTTGGTCCGCGGAGGGTGAGCTGGGCTTATCGGGTGGCTCCTCCGTCGAAGGTCCGAGGCGGGCGAGTCCTCCTTGGTCGTCAGTCCAGGGCGGGTCAATCCTCCTCAGTCGCCTGACCACGGCCGGCAAGTCGTGCATTCTTTCCGGGAGTGTGCCGGCCCGCCACTATTGTGTAACTTTGTGTTGTGTAACATTCTCAACCAACTTGCTTTCATCTCTCTTTCTTGTACCCCGACTGGATGCGCACACATATCCCGTTTTCGCCTCCACCTCACTTCCCAATCCCCTTCCACCTAAATTCCACCCTCGGCCTCCACAATTCACCTATCCTTAGTCATACCTAGTGTCAGTGTGGAAACACGCCCTTCAGCCCAACTTACCCACATAGGCCAACATGTCCCAACTACAGAAGTCCCACCTGCCCGCGTTTGCACGCTATCCCTCCTATTCATGTGTCCTATCCATGTACCTGTCTAACAGTTTCCTAAACGTTGAGATAGTCACTGCCTCACCTTCCTCCACTGTCAGCTTGTTTCATACTCCCACCACATTTTGTCTGAAAACGTTACCCTCCGATTCCTATTAAACCGTTTCCCCTTTTACTTTAAACCGATGTATTTTGGTCCTTGATTCCTCTACTCTGGGGCATCTAGAAATTATTTTATACACGTCTATAAGATCACCCCTCGCCCAGCTGCGCTCCAAGGAATAGATTATCAACCTACTCAACCTTTCCCTATAGCTTTGACCCTTAAGTCCAGGCAATATATTCGTAAATCTTCTCTGTACCCATTGCAGCTTGACACATCTTTCCTATAACATGGTGTCCAGAACTGAACACAATACTCTAAATGCAGCCTCATCAAGATCTTATACAACTGCAGCATGTCCTCCCAACGTCTATACTCAATACTCTGATTGATAAAGGCCAATGTGCCAAAAGCCTTTTTGACCACCCTATCTACTCGCGAGTCCAACCTCAATGAACCATGCACCCTCGCTCCTAGATCCCTCTGCTCTACAACACGCCCCATCATTCCTTATCTTCTTATGGTCACACATTTTGATCATTTTCATCTCTGGCCTTAGTCCAACCATTTCCAATCAACCCCTCTTTCACCTACCTCCGTCTATAATTTACCAGACTTTGGCCCGATCATCTGTCGTCCTGTCTTCTCGTAATAACCCTTTCCCTCCAGTACGATTATGCCTGGCGTCTGTTCCAACCATTTGCCTAACAACACCCATCCCCTCGCCTATATCGATCTATTACCTGCGATGCTTTGCTGTGCCTCTCGCTTTTCCAAGTCCCCCCCCCCCTCACAGCACAGTACAATCAGTCTGAGGAAGGGTCCCGACCTGAATCGCTGCCTACCTCTGTTCTCTAGAGATCCTGCCTCATTCCTACACAGTTATAGTTTGCATTCAGCATCCGTAATTACTTGTCTGCACCATTTGCTTGCTATTTTTGCGTCATTTTCTCGGTTCAATTTGCACGCTGCCGTGAAATAATGCTGTAGACACCGTGTAATCTTCATATTTGCATCTTATTGCAAGAAATAAAGATGTTGCATTAAAAACACTGAACCTGAAAACCTGCCCCAGCTTTTTTTTTTAAAAATTACATCAGATTTCATCCATTCTCGGTTTATGATGACTGAATATCTTTTTTTGTGTTCTGGGCAAAGTCTCAGCGAAATTTGCTGGACACGATTTCCACGCAGAGAGTGGTGGGCGTCTGAAACGCTCTGCCGATGATGGTCGTGGTAACAGACATGATGGGGCGTTTAAACTATTTTCAGATAAGCAGGTGGATGTGCAGGAAATAAAGGCATATGGAACACGTGCTGGCAGAGGAGATTAGTTTTAGCTGGGCATCATGTTCAGCAGGGATCATTTTCGCAAAGTGGCTTGACGTCGAGGCATCCAATGTGTAGTAAGAAACGTACCGGTCAGGCAGCATTTCTGGAAAAAAAAGCATAGTTTACATTTCGGGTCGGGAATCTTTTTCAGACTCTTTTCTTTGTCAGGGTCTCCAACCGAAACGCCACCTACTACTTTTATCCAGAGGCATCTAGTGCACTAATTCTGTTTTGTTTCCCATTTGCGATAGTCAGTAATATTTCCTTCATGAATGCTTTTATGTAACATAATTTCTTACCATTGCGGCTACGTCTCCCCACGGCACCTGTGCACGAGGAACACACACACATGTACACACCGGTAAACATACACACGACTACGTCGATCACCCCGACGGGGGCTTCGATCGTCGGCTGCGGGGGCTTTGATCGCCCCGACTGCGGATGGTTTGACTGCTCCGACCGCGGGAGAACAGGAGGAAGCAGATTTAACGTTATTGCCTTCCATCACAGTGAGGAATGTGGAATCCACTGTGATGGATGTTTATGTTCACGTTTATGTGGTTGTGTGTTTTGTTGCTTTTCACTCAGTACGTAAACTAAAATTTCACTGTACCTTAATTGGTACATGTGAAAATAAACTGACCTTGAAACCTTGAACGTTGAAACATAGATACACACTCTCACACAATAAACATACGAACCCCCACACACACACGCACACACACACACACACACACACACACACACGCACACACGCACACACGCACACACACACACACACACACACGCACACACGCACACACACACACGCACCCACACGCACACACGCACACACACACACGCACACACGCACACACACGCACACACGCACACACGCACACACACACACACGCACACACGCACACACACACACACACACACACGCACACACGCACACACGCACACACACACACACGCACACACGCACACACACACACGCACACACGCACACACGCACACACACACACGCACACACGCACACACGCACACACGCACACACACGCGCGCGCTTGCGCCAGCAAACGAGCAATGGACGCTGGACATGTCGCTATAGTGTTTGAATTCTGTAGCGTATTGATTCTGAGGAAGGGTCTCGACCCGAAATGTTATCCATTCCTTCTCTCCAGAGATGTTGCCTGTCCCGCTGAATTATTCCAGCATTTTCTGTCTCTTTGGCGATAGTGTCTGGTGGGGAGGGCGATGGGACCAGTGACCATATTGCTATTAATTTATTGCACTTACGGGAAAGATGAATTCATCCACGTCGTAAATTGGGGGAAAGTTAAGGTACAGTGATGTGCGAATTACCATAGAGTCACACGAAAAAAAGCAACAAGACACACAATTAAATAAAAGTCAACATAAACTTCCACCATATCGGATTCCCCACATTCCTCACTGTGATGGAAGGCGAAACAGTCCAAACTTCTTCCTCTTTATTCTCCCGCGGTAGGGGCAGTCGAACCATCCGTCGGGGCGATCGAAGCTCCCATAGCCGGCGGTCGAAGCCCCTGCATCGGGGCGAACGAAACTGCCGCGTCGGGGCGGTCAAAACTTCCGCGTCGGGGAGTTTCTACACATTCCCGCGGCTGGGTGTCCTCGAAATCGGTCTCTGACCAAAGACCGCCGCCTCCGTGATGTTAAAGTCCACAAGCATCCATGGATGGAGCTCCGAGGTCGATACCTGGCAAAGGGATCGCGGGCTCCGCGATGGTAAGTCCGCAGTGGAGCTTCTCGAAGACGGTCTTCCCAATCTCCTCGATGTTAGGCCGCAGATGTTAGACGGAGATACGATACGGAAATAAATAGCAGCTCCGTCGAGGAAAGAGATTAGAAAAAGTCTCCTCCAACCCCCCACATAAAACAATCTAAAGATCACTAAAATCATACATTTAATACATACTATTAAACACAAAGGAAATAAAGGACAGGCAGCTGTTGCTGGTGGAATTACACATGAAACATGGAAATGCTGATAGGGGAGGCTTTTAGAACTGTGATAGGGAGAGTTCAGGGTCGGCAAGTTTCCATTAGACTGTTACAGTGTAGCCCAGCATTGGCAAGTCTAACGAACTCAGACTGACGAGGGATATTGAAAGACTGGCCTGGAAAATGGACGTCATACATGTCATGAGCGGGCAGCTGGAACCAAACTGATCCCTCGTGGATTTACGGGTTATGGAATGCACTCAAGATGGAAATCAGGAGGGCAAAACAGGTACATGAGATATTCTTGACAAATGTTAAAGACGACCCCCCAAACGATTCTGTAAATAAATGACGGGAAAGGATTGCAATGGCGCAAAATGATTTCCTTAAACACCAGTGGGGTCATCTGTGTATTGAGCTGCAGGAGTTGAGCGTGGTCCCAAAGACATTCTTTTTGTTCCTGTTTGGTGTGGAGGTCATCGATGCTTGGTATTATGGAAGAGAGCGTTGAAGTCCTGAATTGGTATAATGGAAGGGGAGCCGTTTATGGTCGTGAGATAAGCTCCCCCCCCCCCCCCCAGGCCTGACCTATGACGTTGTGGGGAAACAAGGAACAAAGAGATGTCTCCGGTGTAGTAGTGAAGGTCGTGACCCCAGTCTGACGAAGAGTCTAGGTATTTGGGGTAGGCCGCAGGTGGAATTCCGTTCGCATTCTGGTCGCCACGCTTAATATATGCAGTTTTGGTGATTTACCAAGATGTTTGCCTCGAGTGAATTATCTCGTCTACGAGGGAAGTTGGATAAGCAGCGGCGTTTCCTTTGGAGCGGATTTTGGAGTGTTAGACCTATGTAAAATTGGAGCGGTTTATGAACAGAAGTGGCAGAGGACAGAGATGTCTATTACTAGGAGTAAAGGTTATCGTGAGGTGTAGGACATTTAAATGGATTTCAGGCTAATATTTTCAGGCATGCAATGCGCAAAATCTGGATGCGGATTAATAAACTAACAGGAAAGATGTCCTTAGTGCGTGGTTGAATCTTGAGAGCGAATTGATTGTATTGAGGCAAGAAATAAAGTGCGCCTAGCGCCATATGAAAATAAAAGAACATATAAAATCTGATATAAAGGTGCCGACCAGGCAACACCCGTGGGAAAGGAGACAGAGCCAATATTTCCCGGCCTCCTTGCAACTTAACCAGATTCGGTTGTCTTTTCCAAATTCTGGCGAACTGGTCCGTTGGAGCGTCCATCACTTTCTCGATGCCACTAGGTTGAGCGAATTAATTTAACTCTTCAATTACCGCGATTAATGTGTCAAGAGATCGGAAACGTCAGCCGGCTAAGATGTGTAACATTGTACTCAACCCGATAACTAATGGTCACTTCATCTGTTTGTCACAATACTCCTCCGATCCAAGCTTTACCTTCCCTCTACTGATGCACAGAAGTAATGTCAGCCATGATCATATTGAACTTCTGGCAACCTCTGCACATACTTTCTATACGTTTCTATGCTTCCAAAGGGACCATTGAATTACGCCCTCAGCATCATGTGACCACGATGTGCGATCAGGCGGCATCTGTGGATGGGACGATGGTCGCTTCAGGTCGAACTCAGATTATAGTGCAGAATGTATAGTTCCGGTGTGCTTGACAAGGGATGGATAAAGGTGAGGGGAAGCCAATGCAAAACTGGGAACCACTTTTCAAAAAGGCGGAGTGATGGGGAGGAAGTCCAGAATGAATGTGCGAGAGAGAAATGGGTGCGCACCAGGGTAGGGGGCACGGGCACGCGAGGGGAAAGGTGGGGTGGGGGAAGGGGGGGTCACTAAAATGGCGAAATCAATGTTCATCCCCTTGGGTTGTAAGCTACCCAGGATCATATCTCGGATTTCCGAGTCTTGAAAATGTCCCGGGAAAAGCCCAGCACATTGAACCTTGGTTCAAGGGACGGGTGAGAAAGAGCCCCCCGCCTATATGTTATGTTTTTTCACACCAAATATTTCGCCACCGAGAGATGATTAGAATTAGTTAATTTATCAGGGCGTGAAAAGTTGTTTGTTCAAGAGCTTGTGATTTATGTCATTGCTCCGGTTATTCCTTAAATCCACTGGAGGATTGACGGGGATATAAATGGGTATCTCAGCCGCGCTCCTTGCTCCATCGTGTCCCCGGGTTCGCTGTCGACACTGCGACTCTTCCACAATGGGGCGGGCTCTGATTCTGTACGTGAAGGAGGTTTCTTATCCAATTCTGGCGGCGTTTGGCTTCCCTGGTAAGTCCGGTCACGTTGATCAACGCGTTGCTGCCCAGTCCCAATGTTCCGATGATTTACCTTTCTGCCTCGGTATCCCCAGTGTTTCTTCCACTCTCTGCCTGCCGTTCGCTGGTCTTTCTGAAATGAAACCGCAGACGTTCCCTTCCCAGCGGCCAAGGGAATAGTTTCAATATATAAAATGCTGGAATACCTCAGCTGCTCAAGGACTTTCTACCCCTCTCTCTCTCATTTTCTCACGATATCTCTATTTTATATTTATTCTCCCTCGCTCGGTCTCGGTATATCTCCCTCTGTGTCTCTGGTTCTCTTTTTATCTCTTTCTCCATCTGGGTCTGTGCAATCATTCGTCATTTGCTTCTCTCGCGCCCTCACTCTCTCTCCCTCTCTCCCACACCCCACCCCCTCTCTCTCTGAGAAGACGTGAATTGGCCAAGATTGACTGGCAATTAATTCTAAAAGGGTTGACGGTGGATATACAATGGAAGACATTTAAAGACTGCATGGATGAACTACAAAAATTGTTCATCCCAGTTTGGCAAAAGAATAAATCGGGGAAGGTAGTGCATCCGTGGATAACAAGGGAAATCAGGGATAGTATCAAAGCAAAGGATGATGCGTACAAAGTAGCCAGAAAAAGCAGCATACCAGAGGACTGGGAGAAATTCAGAGACCAGCAGAGGAGGACAAAGGGCTTAATTAGGAAAGGAAAAATAGATTATGAAAGAAAACTGGCAGGGAACATAAAAACTGACTGCAAAAGTTTTTATAGATATGTGAAGAGAAAGAGGTTAGTTAAAACAAATGTAGGTCCCTTGCAGTCAGAAACAGGTGAGTTGATCATGGGGAACAAGGATATGGCGGACCAATTGAATAACTACTTTGGTTCCGTCTTCACTAAGGAAGACATAAATAATCTGCCTGAAATAGCAGGGGACTGTGGGTCAAAGGAGGAATTGAGCGAAATCCAGGTCAGTCGGGAAGTGGTGTTGGGTAAATTGAATAGATTAAAGGCCGATAAATCCCCAGGGCCAGATAGGCTGCATCCCAGAGTACTTAAGGAAGTAGCTCAGGAAATAGTGATGCATTAGTGATAATCTTTCAAAACTCTTTAGATTCTGGAGTAGTTCCTGAGGATTGGCGGGTAGCAAATGTAACCCCTCTTTTTAAGAAGGGAGGGAGAGAGAAAACGGGGAATTACAGACCAGTTAGTCTAACATCGGTAGTGGGGAAACTGCTAGAGTCAGTTATTAAAGATGGGATAGCAGCACATTTGGAAAGTGGTGAAATCATTGGACAAAGTCGGCATGGATTTACGAAAGGTAAATCATGTCTGTCGAATCTTGTGGAATTTTTCGAGGATGTAACTAGAAGCGTGGATAAGGGAGAACCAGTGGATGTGGTATATCTGGACTTCCAGAAGGCTTTCGACAAGGTCCCACATAAGAGATTAGTATACAAACTTAAAGCATACGGTATTAGGGGTTCAGTATTGATGTGGATAGAGAACTGGCTGGCAAACAGGAAGCAAAGAGTAGGAGTAAACGGGTCCTTTTCACAATGGCAGGCAGTGACTAGTGGGGTACCGCAGGGCTCAGTGCTGGGACCCCAGCTATTTACAATATATATTAATGATCTGGATGAGGGAATTGAAGGCAATATCTCCAAGTTTGCGGATGACACTAAGCTGGGGGCAGTGTTAGCTGTGAGGAGGATGCTAGGAGACTGCAAGGTGACTTGGATAGGCTGGGTGAGTGGGCAAATGTTTGGCAGATGCAGTATAACGTGGATAAATGTGAGGTTATCCACTTTGGTGGCAAAAACAGGAAAGCAGACTATTATTTAAATGGTGGCCGATTAGGAAAAGGGGAGATGCAGCGAGACCTGGGTGTCATGGTACATCAGTCATTGAAAGTAGGCATGCAGGTGCAGCAGGCAGTGAAAAAAGCGAATGGTATGTTAGCTTTCATAGCAAAAGGATTTGAGTACAGGAGCAGGGAGGTTCTACTTCAGTTGTATAGGGTCTTAGTGAGACCACACCTGGAGTATTGCGTACAGTTTTGGTCTCCAAATCTGAGGAAGGACATTATTGCCATAGAGGGAGTGCAGAGAAGGTTCACCAGACTGATTCCTGGGATGTCAGGACTGTCTTATGAAGAAAGACTGGATAGACTCGGTTTATACTCTCTGGAATTTAGGAGATTGAGAGGGGATCTTATAGAAACTTACAAAATTCTTAAGGGGTTGGACAGGCTAGATGCAGGAAGATTGTTCCCGATGTTGGGGAAGTCCAGGACAAGGGGTCACAGCTTAAGGATAAGGGGGAAATCCTTTAAGACCGAGATGAGAAAGACTTTTTTCACACAGAGAGTGGTGAGTCTCTGGAACTCTCTGCCACAGAGGGTAGTTGAGGCCAGTTCATTGGCTATATTTACGAGTGAGTTGGATGTGGCCCTTGTGGCTAAGGGGATCAGAGGGTATGGAGAGAAGGCGGGTATGGAGAGAAGGCAGGTACGGGATACTGAGTTGGATGATCAGCCATGATCATATTGAATGGCGGTGCAGGCTCGAAGGGCTGAATGGCCTACTCCTGCACCTAATTTCTATGTTTCTATGTTTCTCTCTCTCTCTCTCTCTCTCTCTCTCTCTCTCTCTCTCTCTCTCTCTCTCTCTCTCTCTCTCTCTCTCTCTCTCACACGTTCTCGCGTCTTTTTCTCTGCCTTTCTCTCTGCTATCTCTACTTCTGTCGCTGACTCTCTGTCCCGCTGTTACTCGTGTCTGTGTTTCCTTCTCTGTTTGTATCTCCCTCTCTCTCTCTCTGTCTGCTTCATTCCCTGTATCATCGTTTCTCTTCTTTCATTTCTACCTACCTCTCTCTCCCGCTGTTTTTTTCTATCTGCTTCTTTTTCTGCCAGCCTCTCTCAGCTTCTCTCTGTACAAACATTCATTTATTCTCTCTCTCTCTCTCTCTCTCTCTCTCTCTCTCTCTCTCTCTCTCTCTCTCTCTCTCTCTCTCTCTCTCTCTCTCTCTCTCTCTCTCTCTCTCTCTCTCTCTCTCTTCCTCACAGTGTATCACTTTTTGCCTTTATCTTTCCTATCCCTGCTTCTCCCAGTCTTCCTCTATATCTATTTCGCCCCTCGTCTCTTTTTCTCACTATCTCTCCATTTCTCTATTTCTACTCTCTCCCCTTATCCTATCTTTCTGTCTGCATTTCTCGCTTTTTCGCTCAATCTCGCCCTGTGTGCAAAGATTCGCCATTTGTTCCCATTCAGCGAGTTATGCTCTCACTCGGCACCTCCCCATTATCTCTCCCATTTTAAGGAGTCCTCGCCACAATGCACACATCAGTGTTCCCACCAACACTCCTTCTTCTCTGCCAGTTAAACAACGTTCGAGGTCCGCTGAATAAATATCTTCCTGAAATATTAAATCCCGCCTCTCTATCTCCACAGATGCTGCCAACTAAATATTTTCACCAATAATTGTATAGAATTTCGGGTTTCTAACACCCAGACTCCATTTTACTGTTCATTTGGGTCGACATGTAACAGATAACCAATAACTAAGCGTAATCAGAATTGTAATTTAGTTTCGAGATACAGCATCGACCCACGGAGGCCACACTGATCATCAATCGCCCATTCACACTATTTGGATGGCATCTCATTTTCAAATGTACTCCCGTGTCTCTGGCGCTGTGCGGCAGCACCTCTACTAGCTGGGCCAGTGTGCCGCTCTTTTACCAACAAGAAGCACAATACTGTAGACACTGATTCTGTTTGGGTCAGGTACTGGGGCAGACTCCTTCCGTGGACAAAGAAACACGTTCATTGTGTCAGCTCGACGTCCTTTCATGAGAGGTCCATTGGAATTTTGGAGCACATACATGTTGTGAATGGCGCCAGGTGATATTAGCGATGGGCGTCCAAGGTGGAGTCTTGTTCTCCAGTTAGTTTGGGGAATAGGTCAGTGGGTACGTTTAGGTTAAGGTTTACTATTGTCACCTGTACCAAAATACAGTGAAAAGCTTTGTTTTTCACGGTATCCAATCAGAGCATATACACTCTACACAAATAGTAGGGGGCGGGCGCGGTGGCGCAGCGGTAGAGTTGCTGCCTTACAGCGCTGCCTCAGTCGCTGAGTTGCTGCCTCATAGCGCTGGAGATTCGGGTTCTATTCCGGCTACGGCTGCTGTCAGTCCGGGGTTTGTACGTTCTTCCCGTGACCGCGTGGATTTTCTCCGAGATCTTTGGTTTCATCCCGCTCTCCACAGACGGACAGGTATGTAGGTTAATTGGCTTCGTAAATGTAAAACATTTCCTTCGTGTGTGTTGGATAGTGTTAACATGCGGATCGCTGGTCGGCGCGGTCCCGGTGGGCCGAAGGGCCTGTTTTCGCGCTGTATCTATAAACTAAACTAAACTAAATACAATCAAGCGAAACGCAAGTACAATAGGGGGGTTGCACGTAAGGTCACCGGGTCAAAGGGCTTTACGCACGGAGCCGCTCAATCCATCTGGAGGACATCGCAGCTTCCGGTATGTGTTGTTAATACCCGAAACGGGTACATTCCTACCTGTTAAAAATCGCCAAAATGTTGAATTTTTGCGCTGTAAGAAATTGTGGAAATCGGGGTAAGCGTGAGAGACATGTACCTGACTTCAGAATTCCAAAAGTGAAGCGAAATGAAGATAAAGAGAAGCGAGAGCTGAAGGGACAACAACAGCTAAAGTACTTGGCGAACATTGGCCATGCAGATATCGGAATTGAAATATATTGGGAATTTTAAAGGAGATTTGTGAGATGAATTTTTACACAGTAATAGGTGCCTGGGGATCTGGTGGAATCAGATACAGAAGCAAGGTTTCAGTGGCACCTGCAGGGAGACATACACAGGCAGAGAATAGTGGGATATGGACCATGTGCAGGCTGATGGGATTAGTTGTGAGTTTACATGTTGGGCTGAAGGGCCTGTTCTTGTGCTGCACTCAGTATCAACACGAATGCTGCAAGGGCCAAATGCGGGCAGGTGGAACTAGTTTAGCAGGGACATGTTGGCCGGCAAGTTGGCTGAAGGGCCTGTTTCCACGCTATGTTACTCTATTACTCTAAGTTATTGATTAATACAATCTCTGGCTGAACACGTGACACTGTGTCACATCCCCTGGTTACACTATCATTCAGAAATACTGTAAATATAACATTCACCTTACACACTCTAACTTTATCGAGCCTTGTCATCAAAGGGCAGAGGTGCTACATGCACTAAAGTCACCTGGGCCATGAAGCTCCAGCGTCGGGGCGGTTGAATCTCCTGCGGTCCTCATCTACTGCATCCGCTGCTCCAGATGCCAGATGATCTATATCGGTGAGACCAAGCGGAGGCTTGGCGATCGTTTCGCCGAACACCTCCGCTCGGTCCGCAAAAACCCACCCGACCTCCCGGTGGCTCAGCACTTCAACTCCCCCTCCCATTCCGTATCCGACCTCTCGGTCCTGGGCCTCCTCCACGGCCAGAGTGAGCAACACCGCAAGTTGGAGGAACAGCACCTCATATTCCGCTTGGGGAGTCTGCATCCTTTGGGCTTGAACATTGAATTTTCTCAATTCTGTTAACCCTTGCTGTCTCCTCCCCTTCCCACCTCTCCCTCAGCCCTCGGGCCCTGGCATTCCCTCTATCTCTATCTCCCTCCCCCACCCTAGTCGCACTAGCTTCTCATTTTCACACCACAAACAGCTTACAATGGCTTGTTCCCTTTATCATCGATACTGTTTTGCATATCTTTCATTCATTGTTCTTTATCTCTCCACATCACCGTCTATATCTCTCGTTTCCCTGATCCCTGACCAGTCTGAAGAAGGGTCTCGACCCGAAACGTCGCCTATCTCCTTCGCTCCTTAGATGCTGCTGCACCCGCTGAGTTTCTCCAGCTTTTTGTGTAACCCTCGATTCTCCAGCATCTGCAGTTTCTTCGTTAACACTGAATCTCCTGCGGCTTGGAGTTGCCGAAGTCGGTTTCTAATCAGGGACGGCGAGCTCCGTGAGGTTAAAGTCCGCAGACACCCGCGGTGCAACTCTCGAGGTCGGTCTCCAGTAGAGGCCGCCAACTCCTCGCTGTTAGGCCGCAGTTTAGACAGAGATACGATACGGAAAATAAATTGCATCTCCGTAGAGGTAAGAGATTGGAAAAAGCTCCCCGTCCCACACCTAAAACAAGCTAAGAACTCCAACAACATACATTTAACACATATATACAACACAGAACCTGGTGGTTCATCAGGTGATGGTGTAGGCATAGATGGCGTCTAAGAGGCTTTTAGATGGGCACGCGGGTACGTAAGGCATGGAGGGGTATGAATTATGTACACACAGATTAGTTTAACGTGACATCATTTTCGGCACAGATATTGCAGACCGAAGGGCCTGTTCCTGTGCTGTACTGTAGTATGTACTAAGTCTAAGAAGCTGGTGGATTTTTCAGGAATTTCTCCATCTTGCCCAAAGTTTGTTCTAGGGAGAATGCCTCATTTCAAGCTTTTTGTTAGTGGCAGTTATTGGCCACGCACTCAATTTCACCCCTGCCATCTGGAAGAAGGTACAGGAGCCTGAAAACTGTAACGTCCAGGAACAGCTTCTCCCTGCACCACAACCTCAAATAAGCTCTGGACGAGAGACTATTATTGTTACTGTTGCACTAGTATCGTTTATTTTTGTGTACGTATGTCTACGAATGATGTATATATGTGTGTATTTGTGAGTATGTGTGTATCGACACACACTGAACTTTTTTCCCTCTCGTTTATTTTGTGCTTTATAGTGTGCTGTGTTTACATATTCTGTTTTGCTGCAAAATTTAATTGTCTGGGGCATTTGACAATGTCTTGACTCTTGACTCTCTGTTTATGGAGAATGAAGAGATCACTACATCAACAAATTTAATGAATTTAAGTAATCCTTATATTCTCCATGTTTTTCACCAACGACACTGCTCACCTAAGTGGGCTATTAATTGATTGATTTCACAGATACAGCATGGAGGCAGCCCCTTTAGCCCACTGTGTCCATGCCAACTATCAATTACACTACTTGTATGTTATCTCACCTTCGCATCTATACCCTACACAATAGGGGCAATTTTAGTAACCTACAAACGGCATATCTTTAGGATATTTGAAGAAACCGGAGCACCGGAGCAAACCCACACAGTCACAGGCTGAACGTGCAACGTCCACACAGTCAGCACCAAGGTCAGGATTGAACCTGGGTCTCTGGCACAGTGAGGCAGAGGCTCCACCAGCTGCGCCACTGTGCAGCAACACAAATCTGTGCCCACTCATTTGTATATTCTGTAATCAGGATCTGATTTTGAATTTAACAGCAAGCCATGAGAAATATCTTCACACGTGAACAATAATTTTGAAAAAAAAGGCAGAAATATCAGCTCTGTCAAATTAAAAAAAAGTAAAAACAGGTTTGCATAGTAACTATTTAATTAGCTTAAAACCTGCAGTTTTGTTGACCTTTATTTACGCGATAACAGAAATGAAATAAATCAACACTTGTGTTATGGATGTGAGGAAACGATTATTTATACATTTTATTTATAGTTAAATTATGGTAAAGAAGAAACAACTAATCATTGCAAACCATTATTTATTAAAATTAAGTGAATTGGAAGAGGCAGTTCTAAAGCATTTATTTTGAATTAATTGATTTATACAATATATATGAATGATTTAGATGATGGGATTAAAATTAACACTAGCAAATTTGCAGACGACACAAAGCTGGGTGGCAGTGTGAACTGCGAAGAGGATGCTAGGAGGTTGCAGGGTGACTTGGACAGGTTGAGTGAGTGCGCAGATGCATGGCAGATGCAGTATAATGTAGATAAATGATAGGTTATCCACTTTGGCGGCAAGATCAAGGAGACAGAATATTATCTCAATGGTGTCAGATTAGGAAAAAGGGAAATGCAACGAGACCTGGGTATCATTGTACACCAGTCACTGAAAGTAAACATGCAGGTACAGCAGGCAGTGAGAAAGCTAATGGGATGTTGGCCTTCATGACGATATAATTTGAGTATAGGAGTGAAGAGGTCCTTCTGCAGTTGTACAGACTCTGGTGAGACCACATCTGGAGGGTTATGTGCAGTTTCCATCTCCCATTTGAAGGACATCCTTGCTATTGAAGCAGTGCAGCATAGATTCACGAAGTTAATCCCCGGGATAGCGGGATTGTCATATGAGGAAAGATTGGAAAGAGAGGGCTTGCATTTACTGGAATTTAGAAGGATGAGATGGGATCTTATAGAAATGAATACAATTTTAAAAGGACTGGACAAGTTAGATGCAGGAAAAAAAATTCCAATGATGGGGAAGTCCAGAACCCGGGGCCACAGACCAAGAATAAAGGGGAGGCCACTTAAAACTGAGCTGAGAAAATAACTTTTCACCCAGAGAGTTGTGAATTTGTGGAATTCTCTGCCAAAGAAGGCAGTAGAGGCCAATTCACTGGACACATTTGAAAGAGAGTTTCATTTGATATAGCTCCAGGGGGCTAGCAGAACCAAGGGATATGGGGAGAAGGCACGCACGGTTTACTGATTGTGGATTATCAGCCATGATCAAAATGAAAGACGGTGCAGGCTTGAAGGGCCAAATGGCCTCCTCCTGCACCTATTTTCTATGTTTCTATATCTAAAACGATTGTTACCAAACTTGAAAGCAATGAATGCAACTAATATTAAGCAGTTATTGATAAATCTGTTCATAGTTTAAGTTCTATTGATGTTTTGTTCCTTCACATGCAGACATAGGTTTTTTGAATCACAAATGAAATTGTTACTAGGCAAGATTCTCAGTAAATTTTGCACCACAGTCCCCAAATTGGATAACATGAGCAAACGCAAAGAAGAAATTAATTTGTAGTTTTATTTGCTCATGTCAAATTTCAAAGCCTTCCTTTGCAATTCATATGCTAAACTATGAGGAGGATGATGTAACCAGTTTAAAGAGGACATTGGCTGCTTATCAGAACGAACTCTGAATTTACAAATGAAATATGGAGAAATGTGATGTTTAGTTTAGTTCAGAGATACAGCTCGCAAACAGTCCATGCTAATCACCATCACCCATACACTAGTTCTATCCTACACACTAGGGACAATTTAGAGGCCAATAAACCTACAAACCTGCATGTCATTGAGATGTGGAAGGAAACTGGAGCATCCATGCGGTCACGGGGGGAATGTATAAACTCCAGACCGTCAGCACCTGTAGTCAGGATTGAACTCGGCTCTCCGGCGCTGTAAAGCAGCAACACTACCGCTGCACCACTGTGCCGCCAGTGATTCATTGGGACAAAACCTAGACTAAGTTGCAGATGATTTATTCAATTGAATTGAATGATACAGCATGGAAACAGGTCCTGCGGCCCATAGAGTTCATGCCGACTTGTGATCACCCGTACACACACACTTAATAACACAGTAACCTCAATATCAGACGGTCTAAAAGTCTTCTTCATATTAACTTTTTATACGTGGCTTCAAAGTCTTCTTCTAATTAGCCTGTGAAATCTCCTTCACGTTAACTTCTTATAATTGGCTTTGAAGCCTATACATTTGCTGATCTTTTATCAGCATTCCAGAGTTTTGTGTGTATTTAAGTGATAAAAAATAGGAACAACAGACAATAGGTGTAGGAGTAGGCCATTTGACCCTTTAAGCCAGCACCGCCGTTCACTGTGATAATGGCTGATCATCCACAATCAGTGCCATGTTCCTGCTCTCGCCATATCCATTGACTCCACTACCTTTACGAACTCTATCTAACTCTCTCGTGAAAGCATCCAGAGAATTGGCCTCCCCTGCCTTCTGAGGCAGAGAATTCCACAGATTCACAACTTTCTGGGAGCAAAAAGTTTTTTTCTCATCTCCATTCTAAATGGCCTACCCCTTATTATTAAACTGTGGACCCTGGTTCTGGACTCCCACAACAACGGGAACATGTTTCCTGCCTCTAGCGGGTCCAGTCCCTTAATAATCTTATTTGTTCCAATAAGACCCCCTCTCTTCCTTCTCAATCCAGTGTATACAAACCCAGTTGCTCCATTCTTCAACATATGACTGTCCCGCCATCCCGGGAATTAACCTTGTGAACCTACACTGAACTCACTCAATTGCAATAGCAAAAATGTCCTTCCTCAAATTTGGAGACCGAGACTGCACACAATACTACAGGTGTAGTCTCACTATGGCCCTGTACAACTGTAGAAGGACCTATTTTCTCCTATACTCAACTCCTCTTGTTATGAAGGCCAACATGCCATTAGGTTACTTCACTGCCAGCTGTACCTGCATGCTTACTTTCAGTGACTGATGATCACCCACATCACATTGTACTTCACCTTGTCCTAACATGACACCATTCCGATAATAATCTGCTTTCCTGTTCTTGCACTATCCACTCAAAGTGGATAAACTCACATTTATCCACATTAAACTGCATCTGTCATGCATCTGCCCACTCACCCAACTTGTCCAAGTCACGCATGGAATCCTCCTCACAGTTCACACTGCCACCCAGCTTTGTGTCATCTGCAAATTTGGTAATCCCTTCATCTAAACCATATTGTAAATAGCTGCAGTCCCAGCACCAAGCCTTGCAGTACTCCACTAGTCACTGTCTGCCATTCTGAAAGGGACCCGTTAATCCCTACTCTTTGCTTCCTGTCTGCCAACCAATATCCTATCCATGTCAGTACCTTACCCCCATTCCCATGTGCCCTAATTTTACCCACTAATCTCCTATGTAGGACCTTATCAAAGGCTTTCTGAAAGTCCAGGAACACTGCATCCATTGTCTCCCCTTTGTCCATTTTCCTAGTTACATCCTCAAAAAATTCCAGATTAGTCAAGCATGCTTTCCCCTTAGTAAATCCAAGCTGACTCGAACCGATCCTGTTATTGCGAATCAAATATGCCGCTATTTGATCTTTTACAATTGACTAAAGCATCATCCCCACCACCGATGTGAGGCTAACTGGTCTTTAATTTCCTGTTTTCTCTCTCCCTCCTTTCTTATAAAGTGGGCTATAATTAGCGACCCTCCAATCCACAGGAACTGATCCTGAATCTATAGAACATTGGAAAATGATCACCAATGCGTCCATGATTTCTGGAGCCACTTCCTTAAGTACCCTGGGGTGCAGACCATCAGGCCCAGGGGATTTATCAGACTTCAATCGCATCAGTCTACCCAACACCATTTCTTGCCTAATGTGGATTTCCTTCACATCCTCCGTCACCTGAGGTCTTCTGGCCACAAAAGAAGATGGGTAAGCTCAGTGTTGATTGGCCAAAAAGATGGGTAGTGAGGGCAATTTTAATGCATAAGAATGTGATAGAGGTGTTTGACTCAGGAATTTTAGCAGATGGGTATATAAATATCTAAAAAATGGAGTTCAACACTATTAATAGCAGTTTACAGGTAGAGACAGTGTTGGAACCACTTATCAGTGTTGGACTCTTATCAGTGTTTAACATTGATAACTCCAGGAAGTAGGGCAGTTTCAAGTGTCCCCCCATAAAGGTTGGCCGCACGTTCACCAAATAAACCTATATGTGCAAGTGGACTATTTGCAATGAATCAATGTTGCAACCCGTTAAGAAGAAAGGATAGAGTTTCTCAGTGAATTTGTCCCTGAAAGTGTACAGATGTGACATGTCATTGGCATTGTACAGTGTCACCTGGCCAGCCTCATAGTTCAGGTAGATGCCCAATCTCTGGGGTTTGACTGGAACAGGGAGGGCAATACGTGATGAAGACATTGTGGTATATTCCTCTCCCAGCCGCCACAATACCCAGGCACCGGATTTTGGTTCCGGTGTGAACTCCGCTTTCCTCAGTACCGATGCTTTTACCACTCCCACACTCCACATGGTGTTCCTTCCGACCTCGACCTCCCAGTAGTGGCTCCCAGTTTTGAAGCCCTGAGTTGCCAGGACACCGTGCCACTGCACAAATCGCTCTGGTTTGTCAGGGACCTTCTGTTTAGCACCGAGTCTGATGGCTGTCAGGTCACTGGACAGGATGAGTCTCGGATGCGCAGTGTCCGGATTCAGCTTCAGTTTGATTGGGACTGGAGAGGAGAAAAAAATCTGGATGGTGAATCTATGCGATTTGCAAATCAAACATTTTGACACATTCGGTGGTTGGTCAATGCACAGTAAATGAAAATGTAAAAAGAAACTGCAGATGCTGGATATCTAAAATAAAAGTGCAAAATGTCAGAAAATGCTGTTTCCTTTTTGCTCAGTTCTGAACACAGGTCGCAGATCTAAAACATTATCTGTTTTCTCTTTAGTTTAGTATAGTTTGGAGATACGGCGCTGAAACAGGTCCTTCAGCCCACCGAGTCCGCGTTGACCAGTGATCCCCGCACATTTACACTATCCTACACAGACTAGGGATAATTTTACACATACACAAAGCCAATTGTCCTACAAACCTGTACATCTTTGTAGTGTGGGAGGAAACGGAAGATCTCGGAGAAAACCCAAGCGGTAAAGGGAAGAAAGTACAAACTCCGTACAGACAGCACCCGTAGTCGGGATCGAACCCGGGTCTGTGGCGCTGCGAGCGCTGTAAGGCAGCAACTCTACCACTGAGCCACCGTGCCACCCCAAACATATAACATTTAGACCATATAGCAGTACAGCACAAGAACTGTCTACCGTATTCATGCTGAACATGATGCCAAGTTAAACTAAGCTTCTCCGCCTACACGTTATGCATATCCCTACATATCCATGTGCACATCCAAACCCCCACTGGCAGAACTGTCTCCACCACCGCTGGCAGCAGATTCCAGGTACCCACCACCCTCCGTGTAAAATATTTGGCCTGAGCATCACCTTTAAATGTTGCCCCTCTCACCATGTAGTTACGCCCGCTGGCTGGAAGAGAGAGGTGGATTGGCACAAAGCCCAGCAAGTGATTTAGTTTAGTGTATTTTAGAGATACATTGTTGAAACAGGCCCTTCAGCTCAACGGGTCCACGCCAACTACTGGTCACCCGTACCAGTTCCATCCCACACACTAGGGACAATTTACACAACACAATGATGCTACAAACCTGCACGTCTTTGTAATGTGGTTGGAAACCGGAGCACCCGCAGAAAACTCCACGCGGTCACAGGGAGAACGTACAAACTATATACAGACAGCACCCGTAGTCAGGATCGAACCCGGGACTCTGGAGCTGTAAGGCAGCAACTCTATCTCTGCGCCGCCATGCAGCCCAGGTAATAGGTGGATACAGGTGAAGTGGGTGGGGGAGGGGGGTCGCTACAGATACTTTCAAACTCTTTGATATTTCCACTCTGGTAAAGATGCTGACCGTCTACCCTTTCTAATCCTAAAATATATAGATGTATACATCTTCTATACTATCAGGAATAACCATTATTTATCAGGCATTCCCGCCTGCCTTCTCTCCCCACTTCCCTCCCTTGAGGCACAACACTTGGAGGTTGGGGAGAGCGCTGATGTGACTCTATCGTTCACTCACTGACTCACTGGCAGAACCTTGCAACAGCGTAGAGGTTAAAGAGAGGCAGCATGGAAATTGCCCGTTGACCTGCCGCATCCATGCAGACCATCGATCACCCGTTCACACTAATTCTAGTTATCCCACTTTCTCATCCACTCCCTACAAACTAACGGCAATTTGCAGAGGTCAACGAGCCGGCAAACCTGCACGTCTTTGGGATGTGGGAGGAAGCCAGCGCAGATGGAGAAAACTCATGTGGTCACAGGGAGAACGTGCAAACTCCACATAGACAGCAGCCGAGGACAGGATCGAACCCGGGTCTCTGGCTCTGTGAGGCATCTGCCTTACCAGCTGTGACAGTGTCAATGTCCGCATCGCAGATTTCACCTATTCCGGCATTGCTGTTAAGGCCAGCATTTACTGCCCTTACTAGAGCATCTCACACAGCATTTAGGAACCATCCAGACAAGGAACAGCAGATTCTGGAATGTTGACCTGAGCGCAGAATACTGGAGGAACTGAGCAGATGAGACAACATTTGTGAAGGGAATGGACGGGCGATGTTTCAAGTTGAGAAACTTCTACAGACCGGTTGAATCAGTCTGAATCAGTCTGAAGAAGGGTCCTGACCAGAAACGTCACCTGCCCATTTGCTCCGCAGCTCCCGCTGACCCACTGAGTTACTCCTGCACTTTCTCATTTGAACCACAATAGTCAGTCTGGCATCACGAAAATTGGATAAGAATGGCAGATCTTCTGTGCTGAGGGGCATGAACAAACCAGAAGGGATTTTAGCACAATCTGCAATTTTTGTGGTCATCTTAATGGAGGCCGGTTGTTGCTAAATTCCAAATGATAAACTGAATTTAAATTACACAGTTTCCATAGTGTGATTTGAAGCTGATAGCAATGCTGAAAATGATGGAAGGCAGAGAGAGGGTAGACATTCATAACCTTTTTTCCCCTGGGTGAAAATGTGGAGGAACACAGGACGTGGCTTTAAGGTGAGAGGGATGAAGTTTAAAAATATGTACTGGGCAAGTTGTTTTTAACACTGAGGATGCCTGGAACATGTCGCTGGGCGAGATGGTGGAGGCAGACACAATAGTGGGATTTAAGAGGCTATGAGAGAGGCACATGGATATGCAGAGAATGGAGGTATAGGTTTCAGGCAGAGGACATTAGATTATCTTGGCTTCATTGTCAGCATGGACATTGTGGGCCGAAGGGTCTGCTCCTGTACTGTACTGAACACATCTTTAAACTGTTAGTTCAGGCCCTAGGATTACCAGCCGTGTTACATATCTGGTGTATCGCTATTGAACCCGTGGGCTGGCCCGGCCCAAATGTGCAGGAAGGAGCTGCAGGTGCTAATTTACACTGAAGAGAGACACAAGAAGCTGGAGTAACTCAGCGGGTCAAATAGCATCTCTGGATAAAAAGGAATAGGTGACGTTTCAGGACAAAACTTTTCTTCAGAATGGACCAAATGTGTCAATTTTTCTCATGCCTCTATCAAAATCTCTTCAATATTTCAAACACCATAATTCATCGACTCTACCGGAAGATAAGTTTACCTGGATTAATTAGTTTCAGCATCCGTTTCCACAGGTTGAACTGAAAGGGGCCGCTGATATCATCTTGCCTGAGGTCAATGGAAACTCTGGCCGGTTTCTGGAACTGCATGTTTTCACTCCTGTGTTGGAAATAAAAAGTATCCCTGAGATGTAAAAGTAGAATGATGCGTCCTATCTATGATCTCACTTTATATACGTATCAGCACTGCCCGCAACTTCTGACTGTTCACAGACTATATCCAAGACTGAGGTCACAGGGAAATATGAACAACATATATGAGAAATATATAAATACAATTATTCTATGCGTTGATTGGGGATAGTTATTGGCCATGGTATATCAAGGAGAATCTTCAGTTGTTTTTTTTATAGTATTCTGCAAGGACTACCTCAGAAAGCAAATGGAGACCTGAACCAAAATGCAGCACTTCTGATAGTATTGTACTCCCAGTACTGCATCCCAAATCCTGGACACTCCACTCGTCACTTTAATTTCATGTTCCATGTATCTTGTGTTTTATGACTGTTGGCGGACCAATTTCCCTCCTGGGATGAGTAAAGTTCTATCGTATTGTATCATATCTCATCCCTTGCACATGAGACATTGGTTTTTATTATTCATTGCTTCACAGCCACTAGCTATTAACCTTCTCCAATGGTAATGGATATTCCTTCTGAACTGTGTGTGTTAGAGGAATTAAGTGTGAAGAATTTGTTGAGGGTGTGGAAAAGATGTGCAATAACAGTGCTTTGGTTACATTGATTAGAAGGACTGGAGCCTCAGGGGCTTCCCAGGTAACAGGCAGGATAGGAGAGAGAAGCAGTGTTTTCCAAGTCTATCCCAGTATTGATGAAGGGTTATTGACCTGAAATGTTGTCCCTGTTTCCCCATCTTTGGATACTGCTTGATCTGTTGAGTTCTCTGAGCAGTTGTTGTTTCTCCAATTGAATTTTTCCAATCGTAGGTATTTACCCTCCCTACTGCCTCTCTCTTCTCTGCACCCAACCTAGTACATCCCATTTATCCCCCTATTCTCGGCAACACAAGTGGATAGAGTGGCAAACAAAGCATATTATACGCTTGTTTTCATGGATCAACTCATTGTGCATGAGTCGTTGTGTTTAGTTCATTGTCACGTGTACCAAAGTTGAGTGAAAATCTTTTCATGTGTGCTAAGGAAGACATAAATAATTTGCCGGAAATGGCAGGGGATCGCGGGTCAAATGAGATGGAGGAAATGAGTGAAATCCAGGTTAGCCGGAAAGTGGTGTTAGGTAAATTGAATGGATTAAAGGCCGATAAATCCCCAGGGCCAGATACGCTGCATCCCAGGGTACTTAAGGAAGTAGCCCCAGAAATAGCAGATGCCTTAGTGATAATTTTTCAAAACTCTTTAGATTCTGGAGTAGTTCCTGAGGATTGGAGGGTAGCTAATGTAACCCCACTTTTTTAAAAAAGGAGGGAGAGAGAAAACGGGGAATTACAGACTAATTAGTTAATCTAACATCGGTATTGGAGAAACTGCTAGAGTCAGTTATTAAATATGGGATAGCAGCGTATTTGGAAAGTGGTGAAATCATTGGACAAAGTCAGCATGGATTTACGAAGGGTAAATCATGTCTGACGAATCTTATTGAATTTTTTGAGGATGTAACTAGTAGAGTGGATAAGGGAGAAGCAGTGGATGTGTTATATCTGGACTTTCAGAAGGCTTTCGACAAGGTCCCACACAAGAGATTGGTATACAAACTTAAAGCATACGGTATTGGTGGTTCAGTATTGATGTGGATAGAGAACTGGCTGGCAGACAGGAAGCAAAGAGTAGGAGTGAACGGGTCCTTTTCAGAATGGCAGACAGTGACTAGTGGGGTGCCGCAAGGCTCAGCGCTGGGACCCCAGTTATTTACAATATACATTAATGATTTGACGAGGGAATTAAATGCAACATCTCGAAGTTTGCGGATGACACGAAGCTGGGGGACAGTGTTAGCTGTGAGGAGGATGCTAGGAGGCTGCAGGATGACTTGGTATAGACTGGGTGAGTGGTCAAATGCATGGCAGATGCAGTATAATGTGGATAAATGTGAGGTTATCCACTTTGGCGGCAAAAACAGGAAGGTAGACTATTATTTGAATGGTGACCGATTAGGAAAAGGGGAGATGCAGCGAGACCTGGGTGTCATGGTACACCAGTCATTGAAAGTAGGCATGCAGGTGCAGCAGGCTGTGAAGAAAGCGAATGGTATGTTGGCATTCATAGCAAAAGGATTTGAGTACAAGAGCAGGGAGGTTCTACTGCAGTTGTACAGGGTCTTGTTGAGGCCACACCTGAAGTATTGCGTACAGTTTTGGTCTCCTAATCTGA
This sequence comes from Okamejei kenojei, assembly GCA_035221665.1. NCBI lineage: Eukaryota > Metazoa > Chordata > Chondrichthyes > Rajiformes > Rajidae > Okamejei > Okamejei kenojei. Next base: position 3,942,336 of record CM069160.1, on the reverse strand, counting down.
GGAAAGACATTCTTGCCATAGAGGGAGTACAGAGAAGGTTCACCAGACTGATTCCTGGGATGGCACGACTTCCATATGAAGAAAGACTGGATAGACTCGGCTTGTACTCGCTGGAATTTAGAAGATTGAGGGGTGATCTCATAGAGACTTACAAAATTTTTAAGGGGTTGGTCAGGCTAGATGCAGGAAGATTGTTCCCGATGTTGGGGAAGTCCAGGACAAGGGGTCACAGTTTAAGGATAAGGGGGAAGTCTTTTAGGACCGAGATGAGAAAATCGTTTTTCACACAGAGAGTGGTGAATCTGTGGAATTCTCTGCCACAGAAGGTAGTTGACGCCAGTTTGTTGGCCATATTTAAGAGGGAGTTGGATGTGGCCCTTGTGGCTGAAGGGATCAGGGGGGTATGGAGAGAAGGCAGGTACAGGATACTGAGTTGGATGATCAGCCATGATCATATTGATTGGTGGTGCAGGCTCGAAGGGCCGAATGGCCTGCTCCTGCACCTAATTTCTATGTTTCTATGTTTCTCGCTAGTTAGCAGAAAAACAATAGATGATTACAATCGAGCCATCCACAGTATAGATAACTGATAATAGGAATAATGTTCAGGTCAAGATAAATTCCAGTTGTGAAGTCATGATGCAGCTTTATTAGACATTTGTTAGGACGCATATGGAGTATTGCATGTATTTCTGCTCATCCCTTTACCCAGAGGGTATGGAGGCTTTGGAAAGGTTTATCGGAATGATGCCTGGATTAGGTGGTATTAGCTATAGCCAAGATGTTTGACAGACTTGGATTATTTTATCTGGAACATCAGAGGTTAAGGGGAGACCTAATAGAATTATATAAAATTATGAGAAACATACATACGTTAGACAGTGAGAACCCTTTTCCCTGGATGTAAGTATTAAATACTGGAGGGCAGTTTTAAGGTGAGAGGGGCAAAGTTTAAAAGAGATCCGCGGGACAAGTCATTTTTTACACAGAGGGCGGTGAGTGCCTGGAACATGCTGCCAGGGCCGGTGGTGGTCGCAGATACGGTGGTGGTATTGAAGAGACTTTTCAATATACAGGGAATGGAGGGATATGGATAATGTGCAAGCAGATAAGGGTTTGTCTTGGCATCATGTATGGCATAGACATTGTGGGCTGAAATGCCTGTTCTTGTGCTGCCTGCTCCATGTATCTTGCCCTGTCCCCTTCCATCTAGATCCCTCCCTTTTGCTTTGCATTTCACCCATCTGCTCTTCTTATCTGACACATGTTGGTTGCCTTTTTATCTCGAGCCTGTGTCACTTATCCACTGTCAATCAACCCCCCACCCCAACTATATCTACCTATCTATCGCCAGGCTTTGTCCCGCCCACTACTCCTTCTCAGCTTTCTACCCGCTACTTCAATCCGTATGAAGAAGGGTCCTGACCCGAAATGTCACCTGTCCATTCCCTCTACTGATGCCGCTGAGTTCCTCCACCACCCCGTGTTTTGCTGAAGATTTCAGCATCTGCATTTCCGTGTGTCTCCTGTTTTTGTTCTGGATTTCCAGCCCTTACAGTTTTTTGCTCCAATGAACCAAGTATTCATTCACTTTGCAGACCATCCGTATCCAACAATGCAAAGGACTCCAGGTGGAATGAGTTGCATTACAGAATATATAATTGCTAGTCAAATATGGATAATAAAGCACTTACCGGCCAAGAATATTTTTAATATCCTGAAAGAGAGAATACGTTTATTTTAGTTTTAGCTTTTAGTTGTAGAGATACAGCACTGAAACCGGCCCATCTACCCACCGAGCCACACCGACCAGCGATCCCCGCACATTAACACTATCCTGCACACAATAGGGACAATTTACATTTAATCCAAGCCAATTATCTACAAAATTGTACATCTTTGAAGTGTGTGAGGAAACCGAAGATCTATGAGAAAATCCACGGAGGTCACGGGGAAAATGTACAAACTCTGTACAGACAGTACCCGTAGTCAGGATTGAACCCAGTTCTCTGGTGCTGTAAGGCAGCAACTCTATCGCTGCACCGTGCTGCTTCTCATTACAACATTGCATTACAAAGATCTGTCAGAAAATTAAACGATGGTAAAAATGCATTTCCAATTTTATTGTGTAAAAACTGCGTTTTGACTTTCCACTGAGTCACAAGATTTGGACACAGAATACGTTCAATAACGGACATAATGCAACATTCAACAGTAGCTCTCTAATTAGAAGCCTGTTGATACATTTCATTTATGGGTTTAGTTTAGTTTCGGTATACAACACGGAAACAGGCCCATTGCCTCAAAAAGCCCATGCTAATCATCGATCACCCATTTGCATCAGTTCTAAGTTATTCCACTTTCCCATCCACTCCCTACACACTAATGGCAATTTTACAGAAGCCAGAAAACCTACAAACCCACAACAGAAGCTCTCGAAGAAAACCCTTGTGGTCACAGGGAGAACATGCAAACTCTGCACAGACAGTGGCCAAGCTCAAACAGCAAAAGGAAAATGGACAAGCACATCTGGTCAGGCAGCATCTGTGGCAAGTTTACTACAGAGTTCATGTTTCAGGTTAATAATGTCAACTTTGTTTCATTCTTCACTGTTGTAGACTTGCTAAATATCAGCAATATTTTAGGTTTCCATTTTTAATTTTCTGCATTTGCTTGTCAACCACAGCTTGCCTAGTGTGAAGGGGGCACATTTTTTATTTTTACACAGAGGGTGGTGGGCACCTTGAACGCGCAGCCAGAGGTGGTTTATTAGTTTAGTTTAGAGATACAAAGTGGAAACAGGCCCTTCAGCCCACAGAGTGTACACCGACCAGCGATCCCCGCACATTAACACTCCCCTACACACACTAGGAACAATTTGTAATTTTACCAAGCCAATTAACCTACAAACTGTGCGGGACGAAACTGAAGATCTTGGAGAAAACCCACGCAGGTCACGGGAGAACATACAAAGTCCGTTTAGACAGCACCCGTCTTCAGGATGGAACCCGGGTCTCTGGTGCTGTGAGGCAGTCGTGCTACCTCTGCGCCACCTTGCTGCCCTTGGTGGTGGTGCATGTGGATAAAATAGCAGCATTTACGTGGCTTTTAGATAGGCACATGGATATGCAGGGCATGGAGGGATATGGATCATGTACAGACTGAAGAGATTAGTTTAGCTTGGAATCATATTCAGCTGTGAGATTGTGGGTTGAAAGGCCTGTTCCTGTGCTATGTCCCAAGTTCTATGGTATATTAACAGAAAAACCGACTGTTAAAATTGAAGCTCACAGATCTATGAGGAAATGGTTGTTTTGTGCAGTAAACCTCTGTTATTTCATGTTCTGACTATTTGGAAATCCTGATGCATCCAATTTGCCACATCATGTGCTGATTTCCCTGTTCCTTTTAACGCACCAGGATCTTAGTCACCATTGATAGATACAAAATGCTGGAGTATCTCAGTGAGACAGGCAGCATCTCTGGAATGAAGGAATGGGTGATGTTTCAGGTTGAGACCCTTCTTCCGATTGAGAATCAGGGGGGGGGGGGGATACGGACATAAGGAAGTGTAAGGTGTGAGAATGAGACATCAAAGGGGGTGAAGTGAGAAGGAACATGTAGAACAGATCATTGTTAGCCAGGAGAAGGTAACAACAAAGCAAACAGAGATAAAATGTAATCAGGAACAGTCAAACTGGTCGGAGTTCTGGGAAAGGGGAGGGATGGAGAAAGAGGGAAAGCAAGGGTTACTTGAAGTTAGAGAAGTCAAACTATCTTTGGTTTAAACTAGCATCTGCAGTTCCTTCCTACTCTTAGTTGCCATTCTTCCTTTAGCATTCTAGTGCTAAATTTCCACACTCACAGAACAGCGCAGCACGATACTGGAGCAGGCCCTTTGGCCCACAATGTCTGTGCCAAACTTGATGCCAAGATAGACTAATCTCATCTGCCTGCATGTGACCATGACATGCCTGTTTAAAAGCCCATAAATACCAGTATTGGACCTGCATCCATCACCACCACCCCTGGTCATGCATTCCAGGTACCAACCACCTCGCTATGTATGTAGAGGGCTCTCCAAGGCCTCTACATACTTCTTATATTGCAGTGTCCAGAACTGCACACAATACTCCAAATGAGGTCTAACCAAAGTGCTAAAAATCTGCATTGTGTCTTCCTGACACTTCTACTCAATGCCCAACTAGTCTTTTCCTTTTCACTGGCTTGCAGAGCTTGGGTCTGATGTGATTCTGTGTGCTGATTGTGTCTACAAGCTTGTAATGATGCAGGAATCAAGATTTTCATTGTATCTGTCCCTCATTCATATGACAATCAGTTCGACTTGACCTAACCAGTCTCTGTTAAAACTCACCTGGGCCCCACTCCCCATCCATGCTTCCTTGAAACTAGCCTCATTCTGCTGCTAGTGCTCTGTTTAAATGTACCTGGTTAACTGGAACAGACACAAACATCTGGAGTAACTCAGAGGGCGAGGCAGCATCTCTGGAGAGAAGGAATAGGTTTTGGGTCGTGACCCTTCTTCAGACTGAGTGTCAGGGGAAAGGGAAACGAGAGATGTGGAAGGTACATAGAAGAAATGAATGAAAGATATGCAAAGAGCAACGATGATCAAGGAAAGGTGTAGCCCACAATGGTCCATTGTTGTCTGTGGGGTCGGTGATAATGAGTTAACGGGAATGTTTATTGTTATTCTACATATCATCTATAAACAATGATTTAAAACAGTGCAAAACACAAAGTGCCTGAGGAATTCAGCAGATCATGCAGCATCTGTAGAGGGGGAAAGGATACAGGACGAATTGGGTTGGGACCTCCTCTTACTGATTCAGACTTAATTAGTGTACATAGTGCTGTTATAACTCAGCAGATCAAGCACATGTTTGATGATGCTTGACCTGCTGAGCTATTCTAGACCCTTTGTATCCTCTTGTGGAAACCAGCATCAGCAATTTCTTGTTTCGAAGTGTGTTGGAGTATTAATGAATACGATCCTAGAGGCTGGACAAGCTGCTATATTGGTTTAGAGTTTAGTGATACATCACGGAAATAGGCCGTTCCGACCACTGAGTCGGCATCGACCAGCGATCCTCACACATTAACACTACCCTACACACACTAGGGACAATTTAAATTTCTACGAAGCCAATTAACCCACAAACCTGCACGTGTTTGGAGTGTGGGAGGAAACCGAAGATCTCGGAGATAACCCACACGGTCACGGGGAGCACGTACAAACTCCGTACAGACAGCACCCATAGTCGGGATTGAACCTAGGTCTCTGGCGCTGTAAGGTGGCAACTATACCACTGTGCCACCCATTCTGGGACTGGTGCTGCCAAAGTTCTGAATGTGGACTGATGAAGTTCTCTACTGCACATTGGGTTTTCGAATCTGAATGGTAATGGCATCATGTTTCCCATGTAAGCAATAGACAATACCTGCATAAATTCTGCATCTTCTAGACTCAGTTTTGCTTGCATGTCTGCGATTGCTTGCTTAAGTGACACATGCTGTTCGGAGATTTTCTTCAGATTTGCATCTTTTTGTTGCAATATGGCATTTTCCTTTTGCTCCAGTTTTGTTTTCAGCTCTTTCTCTTCCTGGTGCAAAAACTGGTGCAGTTCTTTGAACTTAGATTCAATGTTCTTCTGCAGAGCCGCAGATTCTTTCTGATGGAATAAACAACAGGTGCATTTACCCAGTGCAAGGTGACAAGTGCATGGGTCGTGGAGCATAGAACAGAAAACAGTACAGCACAGGAACAGGCCCTCTATTCCACAATGCCACAGCTCAACATTATGCTAGGTTAAAACTGAAAACACACACCTCCAGATTCAGGGACAGTTTCTTCCAGCTGTTATCACACAACTGAACCATCCTCTCACTAACTAGAGTGCGGTTCTGACCAACCATCTACCTCATTGGAGACCTTTGAACTATCTTTAATCGGACTTTACCTTTCTTTTTATTTTACAGATACAGCGTTGAAACTGGGCCTTTGGCCGACCAAGTCTGTGACGTCCAGTGATCACCCATACACTAGCTCTATCACACGCACTGGGGACAATTTACAGAAGCCATTTAACCTACAAACCTGCACATCTTTGGAATGTGGGAGGAAACATCTTTAAGGTGAGAGGAGCAAGTTTAAAGGAGATGTGCGGTGCAAGTATTTTTATTTACGCAAAGGGTGGTGAGTGCTTGCAATGTGCTGTTGTAAGGGGAGGAGGGGAGGTGGTTGAAGCAGATACGTTAGTGGCATTTAAGAGGCTATTGGGTAGGCAAGTGAATGGATGGGCAGATAAGAGTTGGTCCTGACATTATGTTGGCAGACATTGTGGGCCAAAGGGCTTATTCCTATGTCCCATGTTCTAGGATGGTGATGATTTGACACCTGCGTGCAGATTCAGTCACCTTGTTTACAGAAGGCAGTGTTGAAAAGGTTCATTAACTTCACTCATCATTAAAAGGAGTTGTATTATATGGGAAATGAATAAGATTCTGAGTGGAGTCGTTTACAGGATATGCTGTAGGAAGGTACTGCAGATGCTGGTTAAACCAAAGCTAGACACAAAACAAATGTTGTCATCTCTGTATCTCCCTCTCCCCTGATTCTGTCTGAAGAAGGGTCTCGACCCAAAACGTCACCCATTCCTCCTATCCAGAGACGCTGCCTGTCCCACTGTGTTACTCCAGCATTTTGTGTCCATCTTGTTGACAGGATACTTCCTCTGGTTGGGACAATCTAGAACAGGAGGTATAGATACGGCCAATGGCTTTACCTACTGAAGGGAATGAAGAAAGAAATCTGAGGAATGAACCTGAAGAAATGTCCTGATCCGAAATGTCGCGTATCTGTTTCCTCCTCTGATGCTGCCTGATTCCCTGAGCTCCTCCAGCACTTTGTGTTTTGTTCAAGATTCCAGCATCTGCAGTTCCTTTTATGTCCAAGGGAAAGAGAAGGATTTGTGTTTGCTTGAAGGTTTGTGAGTCTCTGGAACTCTTCAGACTGGAGAGCTGTCATAGATGGATAGATGTAATAGAGAGAAGTAAAGTTATGACTAGAAAGGCGGGCAGGCTTGCTGGACACATCGAGACACAAGGAAATGTAGATGCTGGAATCTTGAACAAAATACAAAGTGCTGTAGGAAATATACATCGCATGGGATCTAAGGAAAGAAAGCTGGATGGATAGAAAATTGGCTTCATGGAAGGAAGGAGAGGGTGTAGGTGGAACGTTGCTTTTCGGACTGGAGGCCTGTGACTACTGGTGTGCCTTGGGGTTCGGCGCTAGACCCATTGCTGCTACTAGCAAAGATATGGATGAGAACATACATGCAGAGGAAAGATATAATAGGAACCTGAGAGGATAACTTAACAACGGGTGTAGGCGTATGAAACGAGTTGCCTGTGGAGGTAGCTAAGGCAGGTACCATCGTACCGTTTAAGAAACATTTAGACAGGTACATGGATCAGATAGGTTTAGAAGGATATGGGCCAAACACAGGCTGGCGGGACTAGTGTAGATGAGACATGTTGGTCTGTGTGGGCAAGTTGGGCCGAAGGGCCTGTTTCCACACTATATGATTCTATGAACTGATCGGTTCAGGAGCATCTGTGAAAGGAATGGACAAACAGCCCAAAACATTGCTTATCCAGTCCCTCCAGAGAAGCTGCCTGACCCACTGCATTACTCCAGCACTTTGTGTTTTGATGGAGCACTTGTCTGACTCCTGCTCCCTTCCCTACGCTTCTCATGCTGTGTGGATGGAGAAAATATTGGGCCTATCAATGAAGGTGAAAGAAACTAAGGAAGCTGGAACCTTCAGCAAATGATCATTGTGATGTTTGGTGTGGAATCGGAGGAAACAAAATATTACAACAGATCAAATATATAATGGAGTGAGAGGCACAAAAAGTAAATATTTACCTGGTGCTAGATTGTGTCAATGTCCCACATGCATGACATTGGACCGCAACACTAGTTTTTACATTAACTGTTTGGTTTCTCAACTTTGCTTTGGTGTGGGACCTTTAAACGGCTCTCCTTACCTTCAGTTTATTTACATCTTCCTCTTCTTCATCCACACTTTTACAGATATCAACCATTTGTTCATTGAGGGACTCTATTTCTTTCCGTACCATTCCCTGGAACAGAGATATTTGCAAAAAAAAGTAATTTTGGCCTCCTGAAAAAGACTGCATTTTTAAAGTCTGTTGTCAATGATCTGGAAGATCAACCCCAATTATAGTTTGGCTCAACTGGTAGAGCAGCCTCACAGCTCCAGCGATCTATTTTCAACCTGGTCCACCAGGTTTGTCCATGTGGTGTTCTCCTTGTGTGGATTACACCCATTTGCTCGTAATTTTTTCCATGTCCCATAAAACAGGCAATCCGGCATGTTTACATAGACTCTAACCAATTTCTACGGATGCATCCTAGAAAGCATCGTATTAGAATGCATCACAGCTTGGTTTGGCAACTGCTCTGCCCAAAACGGCAAGAAATTGCAGAGAGTTGCGATGTCCGTCAAAAAAAACAGCCTCCCCGTCATTGACTCCATCGATACCACACTTTCTCAGGAAAGCAGCCAACATAATCAAGGACTACTTCCTCCCCAGTCATTCTCTCTTCTCACCTGCTCCATCAGTCAGAAGATCCAAAATCTTGAAAGTGTGTATGACTTTCAGGAATAGCTTCTCCCCTGCTGTTATCAGACCATTTAACAGACTCTTATAAGCTAGTGGTGTGGTCCCGATCACCCAATCTATCTTCTTGCAACGTTTGCATTTTTATAAAATCTGCACTTTCTCTCCAGCTGCACTATACTCAACACTGTTTATGTTTCTCTTTGCACTACCTGGTATACATGTCTATGGGTTGATTGTACTCAGAAATGGTATGACTTGCTTGGATAGTGGGCAGAGCAAATGTTTTCACTCTATCTCAGTACACTTGAGAATACAAAACCAATACCAAAGGTAATTATGTTCTGTTTGGTAGTTTAAGAGGACACAGTAAATTGCCCCGAGCATACTGGTGAGCGACTGGGTAAAGTTGATGGGAAAGTGGAAGGAACAGATTACAGGGAACATTATTGGGAAATAAGGTTGCTCTCTATGCTGGCGCAGACAGTGGGCTGAAATAGCCTTCACCTGTATCACAAGGATAAACAGAATTGGAATTTGGTAGTGGTATAGTTCATTATTGTTATGTGTACTGAGATGCAGTGAAAAACGTTTGTTTGTGTACCATACAAACAAATCAGGTAAAACTATACATGAATACAATCAAACAAGAAACAGGTACAATTGTAAGAGCGAAGAGAAAATACCAATATAGTTCCCAGCAATGGAGCATAACAGGTCCAAAGAAAAAGTCCAATGTCTGCCATGGGTTAAGTTGGAGAATTGGGACTGTACTCTAGCTTAAGACAGGAACTTCCAGAAGTATGGTAAATATGACAGGGGAAGAAGCTGTTCCTGAGTCTCGCTTTACGGACTTTCAAGCTTCTGCATCTTCCGCCTGATGGGAGCGGGGAGAAGAGGGAATGACCAGGGTGGGAAAGGTCCTAGATTTTGTTGGCTGTTATCCCGTGGCAACGTAGATGGAGTGTCATTGTTATAGAATCTTGCAGCGTGGAAACAGGCCGTTCGGCCCAGTTTGCCCTCACCAGCACTAGTCGCACCTGCTTGCCTTTGGCCCATATCCCTCTAAACCAGTACCATCCATGTACCTGTCTAAATGTTTCTTAAACGTTATGATAGTACCTGGATCAACTACCTCCTCTGGTAGCTTATTTCATATACCTAGCACCCATTGTGTTACAAAGTTACCCTATTACTTTATTTTCTTGTTTGTATGACTGCAGAAATGTAATTTTGTTTGAACAGGTTCAAATGACAATAAACATTATTCTGATTCTGATTACATCTTTTCCCCTCACTTTAAACCTATGGTTCTCGATACCCCTACTCTGGTCAAGTGAATCTGTGCATCTACCCAAACTGTCCCTCTCATGATTTCGTACACCTCTATAAGTTCACCCCTCATCCTCCTGCACACTGAGGAAAGGGGTCCCAGCCTGCTCAGCCTCTCCCTAAAGCTGAGGCCCTCGAGTCCTGTCAACATCTTCATAAATCTTCTCTGCACCCTTTCCAACTGTGTATGGTGGGGAATCTGGTCTGCGTGATGGCCTGGGTGGCATCAATAACTCTCTGCAATTTCTCGCTGCTTCAGGCAGAGCTATTCCCAAACCAAGAAGCGATGTATCCCGAAACCTTGATTTCTGCAGTGCATCTGTAGAAGTTAGTAAGAGTAGTTGGGGACATGCTGGAATCCTGAGGAAGTAGAGGCACTGGTGTGCTTTTGTGGCTGTAGCTTCAATGTATTTGGTCAAGGACAGAATTCCCATTCATAATTATAATAACAATTAAAAAATGGGTGAAAAGAGATGGAAAAGGTAATTTAAGAATATAAGAAATTGGAGCAGATTTTGATAACATGGCTCCCTGTGTCCTTCACCTGACCACCGCTCACTTCCCTTCTCGATTCTCATGATCCTCACCTCTCTTAAGGGCAAATTCTCTCTTGAACGTATTTAATGACCTTTACTCCACAACTCTCTGCAGTAGACTATTCCAAAGATTCACCATCCTCAGTGGAGAAGTTTCTCCTCTTCTCCATCTGAAAAGAGGAACTGCTTATTCTTGAATAACGACCCTGTTTTTAGATTTTAAATCATCTTCTCAACATCTGTCTTGCAAATCCCCCTCATAACCTTCCATGTTTCAACAAGGTCACATCTCATTCATCGAAGCAGCAATGAATACTGACCAAACCTGCTCAACCATTACTCATAGGGCAACCACGTAATTGGAGCAATCAAACAAATATGCATTATCTGGGCTGCCTTCAATGCAAGTTATCTTCTCCTTAAAGGGACTCTTTCCCTGCTGTATCCCAACACTAAACTAAACTGCAGATGTTAGAATCTTGAGTAAAGCACTGCTGGAGGAACTCCACGGGTCAGGCAGCATCTGGGGAAAGAACTAACCGATGGATTTTCAGGTTGGGTCTGAAGAAGGGTTCAGAATGTTGTCTCTATGAGAGGACTTTACCTATAAGGAGCGGTTGTTTTCTCCAGAATGCCAGCGGGTGAAGGGAGACCCCATAGATGTTTATAAAATTATCAAAGGCATAGATAGGGTGGACAATCAGAACAAGTTCTCCACAAAAGGTAGGAAATGTCAAAGACTAGAGGCATTACTTTTAGGTGCAAGTTTAAAGCAGATGCGCAAGGCAGATATAAAAGTGGCTTTTAAGAGATTTTTGGACACACACTTTAATATATGGGGAAGGACATGGATCATATGCAGGAAGAGATTGGTGGATGTAACCCAGTCCATCACACAGATCACTCTCCCCACCATTGACTCCACCTATACTTCAAACTGCCTCGGAGAAGAAGCCACATTAATTGAGGACCTTTCCAAGCCTGATCATTCCTTCTGCTCCCTGGTCCTGTCAAGGTGACGATTCAGAAGCTTGCAAGAAAGCACCTTCAGAGTTAGAAACAGCTTGAGAGAAGAATATGGGCGGTAACAGTAGTCGATCGGAGAAATCTGATCCTACTGATAGAGGGAGGCTTGAGGTCCAGAAAGGAAAGATGCAGATAAGAAAGAACACTGCAAAAGTGATAATTAAATGGAAATACCCCTCTTATTAGACATCTGAATGGTCCTTTCAAAATTTAGGCAACAGACCTGATTTTCTATCCTACCTTATTGCAGGCATTGGACTTTTTCTGTGGAACTGTTACATTGTTTAGTTTAATTTAGTTTAGTGATACAGCGCAGAAACAGGCCCTTTGGCACAACCAAGTCCGCGCTGATCGGTGATTCCTGTACATCAGCACCATCCTACACACGTGGGGCAATTTACAATTTTTACTGAAGTCAAATTAACTTCCAAACCTGCACATCCTTGGCGTGTGGGAGAATGTACAAACTCATTACAGACAGCACTGATAGTCACGATTGAATCTGGGCCTCTGGCGCTGTAAGGAAGTAACTCTACCTCTGTGCCACCATGCCACCCCTGATTGTAATTCTGCACTCTGGTATCTTTCTCTTGGCTCTGGATTTTTATCTTGTGTTTGGCTTGTTTCGATTATTTTATAGCATTATCTGATTTGATTAGATAAGCCGGCAAACAAAAGCTTCTCACCGTACCTTGGTACGTGTGTCAATAATAAACCTAAACCAGAGAGGATTAGTTTCACAGCGTCATGGTCAGCAGATATATTGTGGGTCAAAATGCTTGTTCCTGTGCTCTATCTTTCTATGTTGTATGAAACTGTGAGCTGAAGGGTCAGTTCTTGCCCTGTACTTTTCTATATCCTATAACATTGTGGGCTGAAGGGCCTGCTCGAGTGCTGAACCTTTCTATGTCCAATGACAATGGGGGCTGAAAGGTCTGCTCCTGTGCTGTACTTTCCTATAAAAAGACACAAAGTGCTGGAGTAACTCAGCGTGTCGGGCAGGATCTCTGGAGAACATGGATAGGAAACTGAATCAGCAACATCGTAGTAGATTAGGTTTTGGGGGGTGCATGTGAACCTCTCTATCGCTTGGAAAGTCTGTTTTTGTCTGTGGAAGGAGGTGACCTTTCTGTATTCTATGATATAGTGGGCAGCAGGGCCTACTTCTGTGCTCTATTTTTCTACATTCTATGACACTGTGGGCTGAAGGGTCTGTTCCTGTGCTGCACCTTTCTATGGAAGATTTTGTGCCAATCTTCAGTTTAAAACTGCATCTGCAGTTCCTTCCTACACTGTATTTTTCTGTGTTCTGTGACACTGTGGGCCAAATGGACTGATTCTCTCTCTCGCTTGGAAAGTCTGTTTGGGTCCCAGGAATGAGGAGCCCTTTCTATATTATGACATAGTGGGCTGTAGCGCCGATTTCTGTGCTATATTTGTCTACATTCTATAACACTGTGGCCTGAAGTGCCAGTTCCTGTTCTGTACTGTTTTATATTCTATGGCACTGTGGGTCATAGTGCCTGTTTCTTTGTTGTATATTTTGTATATTTATGTGTATATATGACACTGTGGGCTGAAGGGCCTGTTCCTGTACTGTACTATAGTCTATGACACTGTGGGCTGAAGGGCCTGTTCCTGTACTGTACTATAGTCTATGACACTGTGGGCTGAAGGGCCTGTTCCTGTACTGTACTATAGTCTATGACACTGTGGGCTGAAGGGTCTGTCCCTGTACTGTACTATAGTCTATGACACTGTGGGCTGAAGGGCCTGTTCCTGTACTATACTATAGTCTATGACACTGTGGGCTGAAGAACCTGTTATGTGCTGCACTTTTTTTTAATAGAATATAGACACAAAATGCAGGAGTAACTCAGCAGGACAGGGAGCATCTCTGGAGAGAAGGATGTTTGAGACAACCCGAAAAACATCACCCATTCCTTCTCTCTAGTGATACTGCCTGTCCCACTGAGTTACTCCACCATTTTGTATCTATCTTTGGATTAAACCAGCATCTGCAGTTCTTTCCTAACCGTACTTTTCTGTGTTCTATGGCACTTTGGGCCGCAGGGCCTGTTTCTGTGCTGCACTCTTCTATATTCTCTGGCAGTGGGTCGAAGGGCCTGTTCCTGTGCTATACTGTTCAACATTCTATGACACTGTGAGCTGAAGGGCCTGTTCCTGTGCTGTACTATTCTACAGTCCCTAACAGAGTGGGCCGAATGGCCTGTTCCCGTGCTGTAATGTTTTATGTTCTATGACACTGTGGTCCGAAGGACCTGTGGTGTACTGTTGTATCTGCTCTGACAGTGGGCCGAAGGGGTTGTTTCTGTGCTATACTTTTGTACATTACACACTGCGGGCCGAAGGGCCTGTTCCTGTCCTGTACGTTTCTACATTCTGTGACACTGTGGGCCGAAGGGCCTGTTCCTGTCCTGTACTACTCTCTGTTCTGCATGCTGGGTGAGGACTGGGTGGACAGAGAGGTCTGTTTCCACCCTGTGGAAGTTCACTGTGAGGCGGGTCCCACCTTATAGAGTTCAGCGGCCTCGCCAATCGGGCTGGTGCTGTGGCCCTGGTGATCGCGGGACGTGGCGCACACCACACAGATCGGCCTCCGGTCATCGCTGCAGTAAACCTTCAGCCTCTCGTCGTGCTCCTGGCAGCGGAGCTCCGTCTGAACCGCCGCCTCGTCCAGTCTCAGCTTCATTACATTCTCCACGATGTTGGACACGAACCGGTTGGGTCTGAGCGTCTTCTCGGGCAGCAGCGCCCGGCACTGGGGGCAAGTGACCGTCCCTCGCTCCGACTGCCAGTGGCGGACGATGCAGGTCCGGCAGTAATTGTGGCCGCAGTCTATCGTTACAGGGTCGACAAAGAAATCCAAGCAGATGGGGCAAAGCGCCTCATCTTTCATCGACTGTAGCACGCCTATGCTCGCCATTGCTGTCGCCCTCTCCGAGTCCCGGACGGTGAAGTTTCACTTTCGCTTGGCTGGAAAAGCGACGATTTCCGGTAAATGTCTTTGCACAAATCTGCAGATTTTAAAGATAGACACAACAATGCTGGAGTAACACAGCGGGTCAGGCAGCCTTTTCCTCTTCTCCCGAAATGTTACCCGACCCGCTGATTTACTCCAGCGTGTGGTGGGGAGAGGGACTGGGCAGTGTTTACCACTTTTTGTCGTTTCCTTCATTCCTGGGCGTTCGAGTTGCTGAACCGGGCCGTGATGTAACTGGTCAAAATGCTCTCTGCTGCTAAACTGTAGAAGCTCAAGAGTATTTGTCGATATAGCGAATCTCCTCAATTCGAAAAAACAACCCTAAGTGAAAAATATGTAGTGTGGGCGGTTGCTGGAGTCTAGGCAAATTGGGGAGAATGAAATGAGATTAGTGTAAATGATTGGTACAGATTCACTACATCGCTGGAGGTGCAAGCTTGAGTGAAATACAAAGTGCAGGAGGAACTCAGAGGGAATAGCCAAGTGATGTTTTGGATCTGGATCTTTGTTCGGGCTAGTAGTAAGGGGGGAGGGGGGTGGAGAAAGGTGAAAATAGAGAGAGGTGGGGCATGACAAATCCTGGCATGTGCTAGGTGGATACAGGTGAGGGGGAGGGTGTAGATTGGCAGATCGGTGGACAAAGGCAAGAGATGAAAAGTAGACAAAAGGGTGTCAGGGTAAACGAGTGAAATGTGAAACCAGAGAGAGGGATAGTGTGAGGGATAAAGTGATTAAACCCCACTATTGTAAGGGGCTTTAAAGAGGATTCAAACCGATAGAGGCCAGGGAGAGGGTTCTGACACAGCTGTGTATAAAAGTTACCAGACCCATCCTTGAGTAAGAAGTAATAGCATTGTATAGCAGTAGAAGGGAGTGATGTAGAGAGATCCCTATCAGTAGAATGGAGTGATAGATGGGACCCTTCTCACTATAGCTTAGCTTTAGTGCTGATATAGGAGAACTGAGAGAGTTCACTTGGAGGTGAGTAAAACTAGGGTAGGTCATGAACAACTGAGCATGCTTAATAAAATAAATGAATATTACAACACACCCCTGGTCAAGAAACTGCTCATTACCATGGACATGCGATGTATGATGTGGGAGGTACTGGGGGGACGTACCTACAGGTTGTCCACCTCAGTGTCTGATTGGAGCGGGTCAAAGGAGGGGAGGTTGGATGTAGAATTGTGTGTATAAAGGGGGTTTACCCTTCTGACTTCGGTGTGTCTCAACTTGGAGAGGCACCCGACTCTGCAGACTCGAAAATAAAGAATCTCTTGCTTCCACGATTTAGTCTTTGAGTAGTGATTGTGAGCACATCGCATATCTCACAATAGGGCTCAAGGAAAGAGCATTCACGTCGCGACCCTGTTTCCACCAATCTTTCCACCACCATGCACAAGAAGCGCAAGACAGACACCATTGTATGCAGATGCTGAGAAGTGTGTTCAGCTCTGGATGAACAACTTCTAATCTTGTGTGTGGACTCGATAAGAAGAAGAGGGGGATATAGATGGACGGGGAAAGGGGAAAAAGTGGGTTAGGATGGTGAAAGTAATGGATCGAAACTGGGTGTGGGGTCACTGGAAATTGAGGGGGCATGGGGGCGGGTGGTTGGCGGGGGCAGGTTACTTAAAACTGGAGAATTTAATGTTCATATTGTTGGGTTTTAAGCTGTCAACATGGAATGTGAGGTGCTACTCCTCCAGTTTGCAAACTGCCCCACTCTGGTAATGGAGGAGGCCCGAGACAGAAAGGTCAGTTATGGATTGAAGATATACACAAAATGCTGGAGTAACTCATTGGGTCAGGTGGCATCTCTGGAGAAAAGGAATAAGTGACGTTTCGGGTCGAGGTCAGGTTTGGAATGGGAAGGGGAATTAAAATGGTTAGCAACCGGGAGATCCAGAAGGCTTTGATGGACCGAGTGCAAGTGTCCAATGAAGGAGTTGTATCATTGTGTATGTGTATGTGAATCTGTGTTTGCATTATTCCATCCCTACCCAGTGCACATTAAGGCCAGACTCCCCTTGGGCCTCGAGACATTAGGGGCAGATAGGCTGCTCGGCCACTGAACTTTTCACAAGCCCAGCACACAGATGAAAGCACAGACATTTCCTTCAGACTTAAAGAGATTCGGCAAGTCACCAAATACTCTGACCAACCTATACAAAACTCAAAATGCGGAGTAACTCAGCAGGTCAGGCAGCACCTGAGGAGGAAATAGAGAGGTGATGTTTTGGATCGGGACCCTTCTTCATTCCCAACCAGAAGTGTCACACATCTATCCACTCAGTCTACAGATGCTGCCTGACCCACTGAGCTACTCCAGCACTTTGTGTTTTCCACCAGGTATCTTTACTTCCTTGTATCAAAATGTATATATATATGTATATATATATATATATGCACTGTAGAAATGCTCCTCAGTGCAGTTCAGTTTCACTGAGGTACGGGGAATCAGCATACAATAGATTGCATCGTGGCCTGGCACGGCAATTTCAATACACAGGAACGCAAGGCGCTGCAGAGAGCGGTGGAATCAGCCCAGTCCATCATGGGCACAGCCCTGCCGTCCATGCAACACATCTAAAAAAGATGCTACCATCGGGCAGGAGGTACAGGTGCCTGAAGTCCCACACCTGTAGATTCAGGAACAGCTACCTACAAAAAGATGCTACCATCGGGCAGGAGGTACAGGTGCCTGAAGTCCCACACCAGTAGATTCAGGAACAGCTACTTTCCTACAACCATCAGGTTCTTGAACTGACCTAATCAGACCTCCACAAGGGAACGCTACAGACCATAATTGTGCTACCATGTAGTTGTTTTTCAAATTGTGTTTTGCATTAATCCCTTGTTTTTTTTTTTGCAGTCATCTGCTTTCTTTTAATTGTCGTGTAGAATTTATGTGTAGATTATCTTTTTTTTGTTTTTTTTTGTTAAATATTTTTATTAGACGTAAGTACATATTAATAGAATATACTTCTCACATACATTCGTAATATTATTAATATTAACAATTATGTCTTATTTGTATTTCTATACATTTTTTTGTGTGTAGATTATCTTTGATTTATGATTTTGTGTGTTGTCTGTCTAAGTGATGCAAGCTATACCTCACCATTCTTGTGCATATGACAATAAACTCGACTCAATTCGACTTGATCATGGCTGATGTGATTGTAAGCCTAATTCCACATTCCTGCCTCTGCCCATAATGTTTTACCTCTTCATTGAAGTGCCGTTGAGACTTTGCTTCCACAGTGTGGTGCAGCTGATCAAGCTGCTGCCTCACAGTATTAGAGACCTGGGTTTGATCCTGACCTTGGGCACTGTCTGAGTGGAGTGTTGTTGCATAGGTATCCTCTCACATCCAAAGGTGTGCAGGTGTGTAGAATAATTGGCCTCTGTGAATTCCAGAGTGGCGCAGTGGTAGACTTTACAGAAACTGGCCTTTTGGCACACCGAGTCCAGCACCAGAGACCCGGTTTGATCGTGGCTACAGGTGCAGTCTGTAGGGAGTTTGTACGTTCTCCCTGTGATCGCGTGAGTTTTCTCCGGGTGCTCCAGTTTCCTCCCACATTCTAAAGACGGGCAGGTTTGCAGGTTAATTGGCTTCCATAAATTTATCTAGTGTGTCGGATATGAACCTGGGATAAACGGTGATCGATGATCGTCGTGGAGTATTGCAACAGTTCTGGTTGTCCCATTACAAAAGGCACGTGGAGGCTTTGGAAAGGGTGCAGGAGGTTTACCAGAATGATATGATAATAAGGAACTGCAGGTGCTTTTTTATGCCAAAGATAGACACAAGATGCTGGAGTAACTCGCATCATAATGCTGCCTGACCCGCAGAGTTACTGCAGCATTTTGTGTTTACCAAAACGATGCCTGGCTTCTTAGTCTGAAGAAGGGCCTCAGCCCGAAACGTTGCCTATTTCCTTCGCTCCATAGATGCTGCCTCACCCGCTGAGTTTCTCCAGCATTTTGGTCCACTCTGGCTTAGGTGGTTTTAGCAACAGGGAGAGGTTGGACAGTCTTGGATTGTTTTTTCTCTGGAATGCCAGAGGTTGCAAGGTGACCTGATAGAAGTATATAAAATGATGGGAAGCATCGATAAGGTTGACAGAACCTATTTCGCAGGATGAAATATACCAAATACTAGAGGGTATAGGTTTAAGGTGAGGGGGAAAAGTTTAAAGGAGATGTGTGGAGCAAGTTTGTACACAGGCCATGGAGTGCCTGCAACATGCTGCCAGTGGTGGTGGTGGAACTAGATACGATAGTGGCATTTAAGAGCGTTTTGGATCGGCACATGGATACTCAGGACATGGAGGGATGTGGATTATGTGCAGACAGATCTGGGCATCATTTTTGGCACCGACATAAGACCTGTTCCTGTGCTGTACTGTTCTATGTAATCACACTTTGAAAGAAAAAAATACCTTGATCATATTTTACATGGGCAAACCCTTATTTTTAAACAGGGACTCCTACTTCTAGATTTTTTCACAAGGGGTAATAAATGTCCTTTCAAAATCAACCCTTAAGGACACCGATCATCATTAATGTTTCGATCATGTCACCACCAAAAATGAAGGCTAGCAGTATCAAACTTCATCTGTGCCTCACTGTTGGGACAGTGCCATAAATTCCAGCTGCTAATCTAGTAATCCCTCAAGTACTTTTCATCCTTCATTAAATGGACGACCAATACATACTCCAGATGTGTTCTTCTCTGATCATATTTCTTTCATCAAAGCCCTGAAGCATAACTACCCCAGTTATGAATACAATTTCCATTGCAAAAAACACTTCTAGCTGTCCCAATTATTTGCTGTACCTGCATTTCATCCTTTTGCAAACCATGTACAGGGAGAACCAACAATAGACACACGGTGCTGGGGTACGTCAGCGGCTCAGCCAGCATCTCTGCAGAAAAAGGATAAGTGACGTTTCAGATCGGAAACATTCTAAGCCAATACGTAGAGGAACCAACTAGAAGGCAGGCCATCGTAGACTGGATATTGTGTCATGCGGAAGGATTAGTTAGCAATCTTGTTGTGCAAAGCCTCTTGGGCAACTGTGACCATAATATGGTAGAATTCTGCATTAAGATGGAGAGTAACACAGTTAATTCAGAGACAATGGTCCTGAACTTAAGGAAAGGTGACTTTGATGGTATGAGGCGGGAATTGGCTAGGATAAACTGGCAAATGATATATAAGGGTTGACGGTGGATATGCAATGGCAAAGATTTAAAGATCGCATGGATGAATTACAACAATTGGTCATCCCTGTCTGGCGCAAAGATATAACAGGTAAGGCGGCTCAACCGTGGCTAACGAGGAAATTAGGGACAGTGTTTAATCCAAGGGAGAGGCATATACATTGGCCAAAGGAAGCAGCAAACTGAAGGCCTGGGAGAAATTTAGAATTCAACAGAGGATAAAGGGGTTAATTAAGAGGGAGAAAATAGAGCATGAAAGAAAGCTTGCGGGGAATACAAAAACTGACTGTAAAAGCTTCTTTAGATGTGTGAAAATGGAGAGATTAGTAAAGATAAATGTAGGTCTCTTAGTCAGAAACAGGTGAATTTATAATGGGAAACAAGGAAATGGCACAGTTAAACAAGTACTTTGGTTCTGTCTTCATTAAGGAAGACACAATCTCCCAGAAATACATGGGGACCGAGGATCTAGCGCAGGGGTCGGCAACCTTGTTCTGCATTGGGGCCGGGACGCATGTCTGTGAGTGGATGGCGGGCCATATCTATCACGTGTACACATGGATCCCGCCCCCATCCTGCCCCGGATGGCAGGCATCAACTCAACTGTTCACAGAAGGTAGACGAAAATGCCGGAGAAACTCAGCGGGTGAGACATGCAAGCATTCTTGTCTACCTTCATTTTTCCAGCATAGGCAGTTCTTTCTTAAACGGGTTCACAGGATGCGGTACAGCCAGAGCTCGGCCGCTGCTCAGGGCGCTCGACGGGTCAGATGATTACGGGGAAAAAAATCCGCCTGCGGGCCAGATGATTTCGGGTTACGGGCCGCAATCGGACTGGGGGCCTTAGTTTGCTGACTCCTGATCTAGCATGACGGAGGAACTGAAGGAAATTCACATTAGTCATGAAATTGTGTCAGGTAAACTGTTGGAACTGAAGGCAGATAAATCACCAAGGCCTGATGGTCTGCATCCCAGAGTACTCAAGGAGGTGGCACTAGAAATCCTGGATGCATTGGTGATCATTTTCCAGTGTTCTACAGACTCTGGATCAGTTCCTGTGGACTGGAGGGTAGCTAATGTAACCCAACTTTTTAAGAAAGGAGGGAGAGAGAAAACAGGGAATTATAGACCAGTTAGCCTGACATTGGTAGTGGGGACGATGCCTGAGTCGATGATAAAAGATGTAATAGCAGCGCATTTGGAAAGCAGTGACAGGTGACATTAGAATGGATAAGGGAGAGCCAGTGGTGTATTTCAAAAAGCTTGCAAAAAGCCTTTGACAAGTCCCACACAAGAGATTAGTGTGCAAAATTAGAGCACTTGGTATTGGGGGTAGGGTATTGACAAGGATAGAGATCTGGTTGGCAGACAGGAAGCAAAGAGTAGGAATTAATGGGCCCTTTTCAGAATAGCAGGCAGTGACTAGTGGGTTTCCGCAAGGCTCAGTGCTGTGACTCCAGTTATGTACAATATATATTAACAATTTATTTGAAGGAATTAAATGTAACATCTCCAAGTTTGTGGATGACACAAAGCTGGATGGCAGTGTGAGCTGCGAGGAGGATGTCATGAGGCTGCAGGGTGACTTGGATAGGTTGGGTGAGTGGGCAGATGCAGTATAATGTGGATACATGTGAGACAAAGAAGGCAGATTAGTATCTGAATGGTGTCAGATTAGGAAAAGGGGAGTTGCAACAACACCTGCGTGTCCTAAAACATTAAGTACTGAAAGTAAGCATGCAGGTACAGCAGGCAGTGAAGAGAGCTAATGGCATGTTGACTGTCATAACAAGAGTAGTTGAGCATATGAGCAACGCAGTTGTACAGGGCCCTGGTGAGAGCTCAACTGGTCTGCTAATTTGAGGAAGGACATTCTTGCTATTGAGGGAGTGTGGATTAGGTTCACCAGGTTAATTCCTGGGATGGCAGGGTTAACATTATGAAAGAATGGATCGACTGGGTTTATATTCACGGGAATTTAGAAGGATGAGAGGGGATCTGAAAGAAACACATAAAATGATTAAGGGATTGGACAGGCTAGATGTAGGAAAAATGTTCCCGATATTGGGGGAGTCCAGAACCAGGGATCACAGTTTAAGTACAGAGTTGTGAACCTATGGAATTCTCTGCCACAGAAGGCAGTAGAGGCCAATTCACTGGATTCAAGAGAGAGTTAGATAGCTCTTAGGGCTAATGGAATCAAAGAATATGGGGAGAAATCGGGAAGAGGGTCCTGATTCTGGATGATCAACCGTGATCATATTGAATGGCGGTGCTGGCGCGAAGGGCCGAGTGGCCTAATCCTCCACCTATTTTCTATGTTTCTATGTTCAGACCTGTAGCGTCACCTATCCTTTTTCTCCAGAGATGCTGCCCGACCCGCTGAGTTACTCCAGAACTGCAGATGCTGGTTTAAACCAAAGATAGAGACAAAAAGCTGGAGTAGCTGAGTGGGTCAGACAGCATCTCTGGAGATAAAGAATGGGCAACGTTTCAGGTCGAGACCCTTCTTCAGGCCAGTCTGAAGGTTCTCGATCCGAAACATCGCCTATTCCTTTTCTCCAGAGATGTTGTCTGACCCGCTGAGTTACTCCAGCTTTTTGTGTCTATCTTGGAACATACCACCAGGGATGATGGTGGAGGCAGCAGCAATAGTAAAAGATAGAAACATAGAAAATAGGACATTCGGCACTGTCCACCATTCAATATGTTCATGGCTGATCATCCAGAATCAGTACCATGTTCCAACATTTTCCCTATATCCCTTAAATCCATTAGTCGAGCTATATCTAACTCTCTCTTGAATGCATCCTGTGAATTGGCCTCCACTGCCCCTGTGGCAGAGAATTCCACAGATTCACACCTCTCTGCATGAAAAAGCATTTCCTCATCTCAGTCCTAAATGATCTACCCCTTATCCTTAAACTGTGACCGCTGGTTCTGGACTCCCCCCAACATCGGGAAAACATTTCCTGCATCTAGTCTGTCCGATCCCTTAATCATTTCATGTTTCTATGAACCCCATCATCCTTCTCAATTCCAATTAATATAGTAGTACTTAAGAGTGTTTTAGATTGGCACATGGATATGCAGGGAATGGAGGGATATGGATCATGTGTAGGTAGTGGTGATGAGCTTATTTTGGTATAATGTTCAGCACGGATATTGTGGGTGAAAGATCCTCCTCCTGTGCTGTTCTATTGGATGTTCTTGGGGTAGACACCGTAGCTTTAAGGTGAGAGGAGAGAAGTTTAAAGGAGATTTATGTGGCAAGTTGTAGATTTCGGTTTAGGTTTATAACTGTCACATGTACTGAAGTACAGTGAAAAGCTTTGTTTGCATGCTATCCATTCAAAATTGGATAATACTACACATAAACACAACCCATACAAACTCAGCTACAATAGGTGGAGTGAAGGAAAAGATACAGAGTGCAGACTACAGTTTTCAACATTGTAGCACGAGTTTCAAAGACAAAGTCCAATGTCTGCAATGGGGGAGAGCAGAATCAGACTGTACTCTAGCTGATGGAAAGGCCATTGAGAAGCCTAATACCAGATGGGAAGGAGCAGTTCCTGAGTCTTCTGTAGCGGAATAGAGTTCTCAGAATATATTTGTTAACACAAGAGAGCAGCAGGTGCCTGGAGCGCACTGTCAGGGGAAGCGAGGGAACAAATACAACAGCAACACTGAGGACACATTTCAAAAGGCACATAAACAGTTGGAGATTTGAGGAGATATAGACGAGGTGAAGGAAGGTGTACAGTTGAGATCCTCATCGGCACAGACACGGTGAACTGAAGGGCCTGTTGTTGGTTTACACTGAAGTTGGACACAAAATGCTGGAGTAACTCAGCGGGACAGGCAGCATCTCTGGATACGAGGATTGGGTGACGTTTCGGGTCGAGATCCTTCTTCAGACTTTCAAGACCTGTTGCTGTGTTGTATTGTTCCAGCTTCTACGAATGGCTGAGCCGTGTCAGACTGGAGGTTTCAGAATTGTAGCCATCAGGGGGATGTGGATGGATGCAGAAGGACACATCACGTCATTTGGTATGCACACTTTATTTAACTTCATAAAAACCATTTAACAACTCATCCTAGCAACCCGCCTTAACAACTCATCCCCCTCAAAACAACAAAGTGCAAATATTTGTGTTCACAGCAATATTAAACTGGACCTTGGATCCACACGCTTGTTAACCCCCCCCCCCCCCCCCCCCCCCCCCCCCCGTGAATGCTTTTAAAGCAGTTATCACCGTACAATAGTAGGCACAGGTGAAGTTGGACGGGCATCTATCTGCAAGCACCACACAGCGCCCAACATGCTTATTCCACACCGTGAGGCAGTGGGTCTACCACCTGCGCCACTCTGCCACCCTCATTACCTTTAATACTTCAAACCAAGGGGCAAGAGATAACCGGAAAAGCTTTGGGATTTATCCATCCCAGGTCAGAGCAGCTCCTTGGGAACAGCCCTGCGGACAACCTCCCAGGGTCAGTGTCAGAAGGCCAGCCTGAGTGGGCCGCTACTGCCTTCCTTCTTGTTGTGGGGGTTGAAGAGAGGGAAGAGTGTGTGGGTGAACTTGTGGTGCAGGGTGTAGAGGTGGCACAGGCTGTCGGCATCGTAGAACGACAGGTGCCCCTCCTCGTAGTCCAGGTAGACACGGACGGTTTGTGGCTTGTGTCGGAGGGGGAGGCTCCGGGGTCCCGGCCCTCCCAGGTTGACCAGGTTGCCGTTGACCATCTCCAGCACCCAGTAGCCGTCCTGCGGCACCAGCGGCCCGGTGATCAGCCGGTCGGCCAACTCGCTGGCCACCCCCAGCAAGCAGGCCTGGTTGCCCCCCAGCTCCACGTCCCAGTAGTGTCGCCCCGACTTGAAGCCGCTGCCGGCCAGCACGCACAGCCAGTGGTTGAAGCGCTGGGGCGAGAGCGAGCACTCCCGCCGCTTCTCACCGTCCACCACACTGCGCAGGTCCTCGGACAGGAGCAGCCGGGGGTGAGCTGTCCTGGCGTCCAGCTTCAGGGACTCCCGGGCTGAAAGGCATGAATCAGTCGGTCAGTGGAGATTGTTCCCTACTGTGGGGCTCACACAGTTGGCTTCATGGAAGGAAGCAGAGGGCGATGGTGGAAGGTTGCTGTTTGGGCTGGAGGCCCGTGACTAGTGGTGTGCCTCAGGGTTCGGTGCTGGGCCCATTGCTGTTTTGTCATCTCCATCAATAATGTTGATGAGAATGTGCAGGGCATGATTAGCAAGTGAAGTTAGACACAAAAAGCTGGAGTAACTCAGCGGGACCGGCAGCATCTCTGGAGAGAAGGGTGCTCGATGATCGAGAAGGATGAAGAAGGGTCTCAACCCGAAACATTACTCATTCCTTCTCTCCAGAGGTGCTGCCTGCCCCGCTGAATTACTCCAGCTTTTTGTGTCTACCTTTGGTTTAAACCAGCATCTGCAGTTCCTTCCTGCATGTGATTAGCAAGTGTGCAGATGACATAAAAGTGGAAGGTATTGCAGATGGTGAAGTTGGTTGTCACAAATTGCAGCAGGATCTTGATCGGTTGGCCAGGTGGGCTGAGGAATGGTTGCTGCAATTTAATGTAGAGAAATTAGGTATTGCATTTTGGGAAGTCTAACATGGGCAGGACCTACACAATAGGCAGTTCTGGGGAGTGCTGTAGAACAGAGGGATTTAGGAGTACAGGTACATAGGTCTTTGAAAGTGGCATCACAGGAAGATAGGGTGGTCAAAACGGGTTTTGGAACATTGGCCTTCATCGGTCAGAGTGTTGAGTATAGAAGATGGGAGGACATGTTGCAGTTGTATAATAGACATTGGTGAGGCCACATTTAGAGTTCCCTGTTCAGTTTTAGTCACCATGTTACAGGAAAGATGTTGTCAAGCTGGAGAGGGTGCACAGATGATTTACATGGATGTTGCCAAGAGTCAAGGGCCTTATCTATAGGGAGATGTCAAGCAGGCTGGGACTTTATTCCTTGGATCACAGGGGCATGAGGGGTGATCTTATGGAGGTGCACAAGCTCATGAGGGGAATGGATTGGGTAAATGCAATCTTTGCCAAGTGTAGGGGAATCAAGAACCAGCCGACATAGGTTGAAGGTGGGGGGGAAGACATAATCGTAAACTGAGGGTAACTCTTTTCTTTTACACAAAGGATGGTGGGTATATGGAACAAGCTGCCGGAGGACGTAGATGAGGCAGGTACAACAAGAATGTTTAAACCTGTCATTTGAACAGGTACATGGCTAGGATAGGCTTACAGGGCTATGGGCCAAGCGAGGGCAGGTGGGACTAAAGTGGATGGGGCATGTTTAAGGATAAGGGAGAAGTCTTTTAGCACCGAGAGGAGAAGATCTTTCTTCACACAGAGAGTGGTGAGTCTGTGGAATTCTCTGCCACAGAAGGTAGTTGAGGAAAGTTCATTGGCTATATTTAAGAGGGAGTTAGATGTGGCCCTTGTGGCTAAAGGGATCAGGGGGTATGGAGAGAAGGCAGGTACAGGATACTGAGTTGGATGATCAGCCATGATCATATTGAATGGCAGTACAGGCTCGAAGGGCCGAATGGCCTACTCCTGCACCTATTTTCTATGATTCTATGTTGGTCAGTGTGGGCAAGTTAGGCCAAAGGGCCTGTTCGTGTGCTGTACTGTTTTATGTTCTGTGATCAATGATCTATGACCTGAAATATGAACACTCTGTTTCTCTGTCTATATGCTGCTTGGCCAGCTGATTATTTCCATCATTTACTGTTTTATATTTTGTAAGACAGGACAAAGCTTGGTTGGTTCCCCATCCACATTGGACTTTACCGGATTTAACTTGCACTGAACATTATTCACGTTATTCTCTTTATAATGTGTCTGTACACTGTGGGTGGCTTGATTGCTATCACGTATTGTCTTTCCGTTGACTGGTTAGCACGCTAAAACAGATTCTCATTGTGCCTCGGTACACTTGAAAATAAACTAAACTCAGACTCCCTTCATCATCAGTACAAAGTTGCTACAGTGGTCAAGTTTCTGCAGTGGGATTTGCAACCTTCTAAGAGGCACGTGTGGTACCACTGAGTCATAGCGCAGTATAGCCCCCATGTCATGGATGTATGAGCAGCACATCCCGAACCCTCAGTCTCCCCCCCAGCAACACCCCCCCCCCCCACCTACCTCTCACCACCCCCTTTCCCTCCACCCCAATTCTCCAAAAAGCAGGATCACGTACCTGGCACAAGTGCTTTCAGCTCATCCCAGATTTTAACGTAACGGAAAGGTGTGATGATGGAGTCAGTGTGGAGGTCGGTGGGAAAGTCCGTTGGAGCGAAGTATTCCTGTTTGCATCTGGAACATTGGATGGGAAGCTTGTGTATGTGAAGGAAGCTTTGCAAAGGCACAGATACCCACATTTCCCCACACCCTTCTGCAATCTGAACCCTGGAACCAACAGTGGGCCAACTCTCTCTATGACTTCTCTCTCTCTCTATGTAACTTCAGGCAGCCTTGGGCTACATACTGTGCCCATTGAAAGTAAAACAAGAAAGGCTTTGAAATGCACCCTGCAGCCAACAATGTTATTGATATTGTCAGACTGCAGCCATTTCCCAGTCCCCCAAGGAAGTCAAGCAGCCAAATTATTTACAGTGAGGTCCCACCGCGTGTGATAATGGTGATGTCAAAGGATAAATATTGGCCAAAACTGTGCCTTTCGATCTTACACATGGATAGACACAACAATGTTTAAATGAGCCATCAAGTGGAGTCACACTCAGAGTATTGAGTATAGATGTTGGGAGGTCATGTTGCAGTTATACAAGATGTTGGTGAGGCCACATTAAGAGTATTGTGTTCAGTGTTGGACACCAAATTGTTGGAAAGATGTTGTCAAGCCGGAAAAGTGTGCAGAGAGGTTTTACCAGGATGTTGACAGGACTCAGGGGCCTCGGCTACAGGCCTCAGCTATGAGCAGGCTAGGACTCTATTCCTTGGAGCGCAACAGTATGAGGGGTGATCTTATAGATGTGTAGATCAGGTAAAGGCGCTGTCTCTTGCCCAGAGTTGGGGAATTCGAGAACCAAAGGGCATAGATTTAAGGTGAGTAGGGGAAGATTTAATAGGAAACCGAGGGGTTACACAAAGGGTGGTTCTATCTCAACATCTAAGAAACACAGACGGATAAGATATGTTTGGAGGGATATGGGCCAAATGCAAGCAGGTGGGACTTGTGTAATTGAGACATGTTGGTGGGTGTGGGAAAGTTGGGCTGAAGGGCCTGTTTCAATGCTGTATGAATCTATGACTTTACGACACAAGAGACTGCAGCTGCTGGAATCCAGAGCATCTCCCACCCTTCTCCACCCCAGGCCCCACATTCCAAACCAGCCCCGTTCCCTTCAAACCACCATCCCTCCCCGTGGTTCTATATTTTGTGTCCCAGCTCATCAGATTCCACCACCAACACCTTTTTGTCTTCTCCACTTGTCGCCTCCAGTATCAGTTACAATCTCTACCCTCTCTCCCTCATCTGCCAAACTACCCTTACCCAGCTAGATCCACCTGTCACCAGCTCCTCCCCTACCCTTCACCCTTACCTCTCTCTACCCGGTTTCTCCCCTCTACTCCATTCGGGCACCAACCCAAAACATCTTCTGTCCATCTCCTTCCACGGATGCTGCCTGACGCACCAAGTTCCTGCAGCACTTTATTTTTTGCTAATCCAGTGGAGTGCCTGGTATTCTGTGCTCATATCTCTGCGAGCTCAAACTTGAAGCACCAAATTTAAAACAAAGCAGAGAACTATTAACCAGAGATGACTTTATGTAGAAACAAGGAACTGCAGATGCCGGTGTACAGAAAAGTACACAACGTGCTGGAGTAACTCAGCAGGTCGGGCAGTATCTCTGGAAAACATGGATCGGTGATGTTTTGGGTTGGGACTCTTCTTCCGGCATTTTTTTTTCTCTGGACCATTTATCTTTCTAGATGCATTTGTTTATAATTCTCTGGACTATTACATTTCCAACAGCTCTTTAGATGACTTTACATGTGCTCCTGATCCATGGTTCATGGGAAGCGAGCAGAAACGGCCAGGAGCCCTGCGCACTAAGTCCGCTTCCCTACAAGTCTCTGCCCAACAGTAACTGGGACTGGACCTGCGATGGGACCAACTCACACAGGGAAGAGTGAAGCAAAGATCTCCTGGGTCTCTCAGGGCTGTGAACTCCCTGCACAGCTACCAACGGTCAACTAATCAGCCACGTACAGAAAACCATTGCAGCCACGTACCTATCCAACAACTGCTTGATGTCCTAAAAAGTAAACAAAATTAAAAAGGTTTAAATTATCTTGATCTGATCAGTTCATTCAAATAAAATTAAGGACGGCACATTCAATTAAGGGCAGCACAAGGCGCATGAGTAGATTTTCTGCCTTACAGGGCCAGAGACTGGGTTTGATCCTGACTATGGGTGCTGTCTATATGTTGGGTTCAATGAATGTCCCATTGCTATGGGTGCAGTTTATATGTTCTCCCTGTGACCGTGTGTTTTTTCTCCGAGTGCTCCGGCTTCCCCCTACATCTCCAAGGTGTGCAGGTCGGTAGGTTAATTGCCTTCTGTAAATTGTCCCTAATGGGTTGGGTGATTGTTTATGTGTGATTGTTGGTTGACGTAGACTCGGTGGGTGGAAAGGCCCGTTTCCACGCTGCATCTCTAAACTACAATAAAATTAATTGAGTGTTTTACGACACAAATAAAAAAAACTTGTGGTGGGATTCTTCTTCCGAGGGATGATAGAAACAAAATGGAGAAAGATTGTTGAGTTGAGTGATGGGAAGGTGAGGAAAGAGGGGGGAATTGAATAGTGAGTCACGGCTCAGGTGCAGAGAAGCTGTCAAAGTGTACCTCAGAATGATCAGGGAATTTAATCAGGGAAGACAAATATCACATCTATCATAAGAATTGCTGCTCCTTCAAAAAAATAAAATAGATTAATGGGTGTTGCACTCAGTCTTGCAAATTAAACATTACAATATTTAATTAGCGATTCGCCAAGGTAGGAGCATGATTATTTTACACTGGCATAGACCAACTATCCCTTTAGTCTTTTAATTCCACAATTCCTTGGGTTATTTCCACCTTATTTAAAGGGAACCTCCAGAAGCTGGGCACAGTCCGATTCACCTCTACTGCTCTGTGAACAGTGGACTTTGTCTATGGAACTGATGACTAAATCCTGTGCCCTGTATCTTCCCTTTTTGCTCTACCTATTTTACTTGTTTGACTAGATTGTATATATCTGATCCGTGAGTTTAACATGATGGATACAAAGCTTTACACTGTATCCAGGAACACATGATCCTAAACCAATGTTTAGTTTAGTTTAGAGTACAGCATGGAATCAGGCCCTGCGGCCCACAAAGTCGTCACCAACCAACAATCAACCATACACTTGTTCTATGCTACACACTGGTGACAATTTCAGAAGTCAATTAATCCACAAACCTGCACGTCTTTGGAATGTGACAGGGAGAACATAAAAAACCCTGTACAGACAGTGCCCGTAGTCAGGATCGAACCTGGGTCTCTGGTGCTGTAAGGTAGCAACTCAGCAACTCTACCACTGCACCACCATGCCGTCCAATGTGATGGGCTGAAGCTATGTGTAAACTAGACTGGACATGGAAGGTAGATTCTTTCCCAGTCCATCAAGGTAGATTATAATTCACAGAAATATAGGAGCAGGAATAGGACATTTGACCCTTCAAAACTGTTCCCACCATTCAATATGATCATGGAGGGATCACTGACTTCCCAGTTTCAATATTTGCCCCACTTCCGCTGATCCTACTAACTCAGAGAAAATACAGAAATCCTCGATGAACAAATGTAATGATATTGTTGCAACTGCATCCTGCGGCAGATAACTCGACAGTCTCACTACGGTCTTGGGAAAAAAAAACCCTGCCTCATCTCAGTTTTAAACGCATCTCATCTTATCTTTATACTGGCATCTGGATTTCAGAAATATCCTTCCTGTATCTAACCTTTCCAATCCTGATAGAGTTATAGTCATAGAGTGATACAGTGTGGAAACAAGCTGTTCAGCCCAACTTGCCCAAACCGGCCAACATGTCCCACCTGCCTGCGCTTTCTCCATAACCCGCCAAACCTGTCCTATCCATATACAGTGGCTTGCAAAAGTATTCATACCCCTTGAATTTTTCCACAATTTGTCACGTTACAACCACAAACGTAAATGTATTTTATTGGGATTTTATGTGATAGACCAACACAAAGTGGTGCATAATTGTGAAGTGGAAGGAAAATGATACATGGTTTCCAAATTTTATTACAAATAAAAAACTGAAAAATGTGGCGTGCAAAAGTATTCAGCCCCACTGAGTCAATACTTTGTAGAACCACCTTTCACTGCAATTACAGCTGCAAGTCTTTTGGGGTATGTCTCTACCAGCTTTGCACATCTAGAGATTGAAATTTTTGCCATTCTTCTTTGCAAAATAGCTCACGCTTAGTCAGATTGGATGGAGAGCATCTGTGAACAGCAATTTTCAAGTCTTGCCAGAGATTCTCAATTGGATTTAGGTCTGGACTTTGACTGGGCCATTCTAACACATCAATATGCTTTGATCTAAACCAATCCATTGTAGCTCTGGCTGTATGTTTAGGGTCGTTGTCCTGCTGGAAAATGAACCTCCGCCCCAACCTCAAGTCTTTTGCAGACTCTAACAGGCTTTCGTCCAAGATTGCCCTGTATTTGGCTCCATCCATCTTCCCATCAACTCTGACCAGCTTCTGTGGGGATCCCATCAACTCTAACAGTGGGGATGGTGTGTTCAGGGTGATGTGCAGTGTTAGTTTTCCGCCACACATAGCGTTTTGCATTTAGGCCAAAAACTTCAATTTTGGCCTCATCAGGCCTGAGCATCGTCCTCCACATGTTTGCTGTGTCCCCCACATGGCTTGTGGCAAACTGCAAACGGGACTTCTTATGGCTTTGTTTCAACAATGGCTTTCTTCTTGCCACTCTTCCATAAAGGCCCGATTTGTGGAGTGCACGACTAATAGTTGTCCTGTGGACAGATTCTCCCATCTGAGCTGTGGATCTCTGCAGCTCCTCCAGAGTTACCATGGAGGAGCTGCTTCTCTGATCAATGCTCTCCTTGCCCGACCTGTCAGTTTAGGTGGACGGCCATGTCTTGGTAGGTTTGCAGTTGTGCCATACTCTTTCCATTTTCAAATGATGGATTGAACAGTGCTCCGTGAGATGTTCAAATCTTGGGATATTTTTTTATAACCTAACCCTGCTTTAAACCTCTCCACAACTTTATCCCTGACCTGTCTGGTGTGTTCCTTGGGCTTCATGATGCCCAAGGAACATTGTTTTTTCACTAATGTTCTCTAACAAACATCTGAGGCCTTCACAGGACAGCTGTATTTATACTGAGATTAGATTACACACATGTAGACTCTATTTACTAATTAGGTGACTTATGAAGGCAATTGGTTGCTCTGGATTTTATTTAGGGGTATCAGAGTAAAGGGGGCTGAATACTTTGCACGCCACACTTTTCAGTTTTTTATTTGTAAAAAAAATTGAAAACCATGTATCATTTTCCTTCCACTTCACAATTATGCGCCACTTTGTGTTGGTCTATCATAAAATCCCAATAAAATACATTTACGTTTGTGGTTGTTACGTGACAAAATGAAGAAAAGTTGATGGGGTATGAATACTTTTGCAAGCCACTGTACCTGCCTAACAGTTTCATAAACATTGGGATAGTCCCAGCCTCAACTATCTCCTCCAGCAGCTTGTTCCACACACCCACCACCCTTTGTGTGAAAAAGGTTACCCTTCAGATTCCTATTAAATCTTTTCCCCTTCACCTTAAACCTCTGTCATCTGGTCCTCGATTCTCCTACACTGGGCAAGAGACTCTGAATATACACACTGTGCATGTGTATGGTACATCTGTGAATTCTGCGAGTTCCTCTCTCATTCTTCTAAACTATCATGAAATTAAGCCTTCATTCATCAGTCCTGCCATCTCAGGGATCAGGAAATCTTCACAGAACTCCCTCCATTGCAATAACATCGTTCCTTAGACAAGGAGATAAAAAATGTATACAATACTCAAAGGTGCAAACTTACCAAGACTCTGTACATAAGACCATAAGATACAGGAGCAGAATTAGGCCATTCAGCCCATTGAGTCTGGTCTGCCACTCAATCATAGGTGATCTATTTTTCCCTCTCAACCCCATTCTATTGCTATCTCATCGTAACCAATAACGCTCAACCTAATCAATAACATCAATTTCTGCCTTAAAAATAACCAATGTCTTGGCCTCTACGGACGTGTGTGCCAATTTCCACAGATTCACCAGCCTCTGGCTAAATTAATTCCTCCAACTCCATTTTGAAGGTACATCCTTTTATCCCGAGGCTGTGCCCTCTGGTTCTAGACTCTCCCATTACTGGAAACGTCCTTGGAAACAGTTGAAGCAAGACCTCCCTGCTTCTATTCTTAAATCCTCTCGCCACGAGCACAAGAAAATAACAGTCGGACTTGGCCACTCGGCCCTCAAACCTACCCCATACATTCAATATCATCATGGGTGATCTATGCGGGCCTGAATACCTCTTTTGTGCAGAGGTGCACCAAGAGTGTCTCAAGGTCAAAAAGCAACATTTTGATGCAAGCTCTTTCATCGACTGGCAGAAATTAGGTAACAGAAATGCGAAATAATGAAGAGGAATGGTGAAGGTCCATTGCATGTTTCACAAGTGTGGGCTGCCTGCTGCTTCTTACCTGAAGCATCTCCTGGGGCTCCCCGTAGCTCAGTTGCAGCTGCACATCCCGGATGGTTCGCTCGATCGTGCTGGTTTCCAGGCAGATCTTCGCCAGGTCCTCTTGCAAGGGCTGAACCGTCCTGCACACCTCCTCATCGATCTTCGCCTCCAGCTCCCGCTTCCTCGCGTCCAGGAATCGGTAGACGCTGGAAAGATCGACCTCGACCCGCTCCTTCAGCAGTCGGCCCTTCTCCTGTGTAGAGACAGCAAGCTCAGTGGGGTTAGGTTTATTATTGACATCATGTACAGTGAAAAGCTTTGTTTTGCTGCCGTCCACACAGATCAGATATACAATACCAGATATATCAGTTATACAGTAAACCCTCGCTGTAACGGACCACAGGGGGAGACGGTGTCCGATATTACTAACTGTCCACTAATACCCAATGAGGGGTTTAATATGCACAGCATTATTGGAAAACATCTGATCAACATTCCCTCCACAATTAACAGTAAAGGACACACAATACGTGTCACGACGGCACAGTGGCATCGCAGTAGTTGCCACCTTACAGCGCCAGAGACCAGAGTTTGATGCTGGGTGCTTCCTGCGACAGTGTGGGTTTTCTCCGGGTGCTCGGGTTTCCTCCCGCCGGGCGGAGATGTGCAGGTTCGTGGTTTGATTGGCTTCTGTGGGTTGTGGGGGTTCTGTGGATCACTGGTGGAGCCGCTGCTCCAGGCTCGGGTCTGGTCCAGGCCTGGGGTGCTCCTTGAGGCCATGTGGGTTTCCTCCAGGTGCTCCGGGGCACTGGTTCTATACTACACACAGAATTGTCCCTTGTGTGTGTGGTGGAGCTGGTGTGCCCGAGTGCTCAGAGTCACGCCCCGGGTCCCTGGCGCTGTGGGGCCTGTCCTACACACTGGGGACAATTCTATCCGACACACTGTCAATTGTCTGTGGTGTGTAGGATGGAACGAGTGTATGGGTGATCTCTGATAGAACCACTGTGGTAGTTTTATCCTACACACTGTCAATTGTCTCTGGTGTGTAGGATGGGATGTGATTTCCATAGATTCACCTCCGTCTGACTAAACAAATTCCTCCTGCTCTTTCTAAAGGTGGAAACATCCTCTTCACATACCCTCTATCCAGCACTTTCGGGGCCAGAGATGGAAAAAAAAACTGATGGGATGAGACAAAAGGATTGAAGAGTTGCAAATTGTGAAACCAGAGGAAGGAATGTAAGTGGAGGGAAATAAATTGGTTCCTTGAGGGGGGGGCATGGGATTGGTAGAGAAATGGCGGGGGGGGGGGGGGGGGGGAGGGGGTAGGACAGGCAAAACGATATCATTACCATCAAGCCCTGTGAAAATGAGGTACACTTCAACAAGACCGGCATGGTGGAGCAGCGGTAGAGCTGCTGCCTCACAGCGACACAGACCCACGAGTTCAATCCTGACTATGGGTGCTGTCCGTGCAGAGTTTGTGCATTCTCCCCACGACCTGCGTGTGTTCTCTCTGGGAGCTCGGGTTTCCTGCCACATTCCAGAGACGTACAAATTTGTAGATTAATTGGCCAGTGAAATTGTAAATTGCCACCAGTGTGTGTAGGACAGTGTCAGTGAGCAGGGATCGCTGGTCGGCGCGGACTCGATGGGCCGAAGGGCCTGCTTTCCCACTATATCTCTAAACTGAACTACCTGCAAGTTCAACAGTGCATATGTCACATCAAAACTAAACCAGGTGCAAGAAATCATACCTTGATTTTATAAATCTTTGCTTCTTGTTGGCTCTGACTGTGACATGCTTGCTCCTTTTGGATCTGGAGAAAATCTGTGGATTTCTCCAACCTGTCCTGGTGAAAAGGTGTACAGTATTAGTGGCGGCACTGACAGATTACTGAGCAGAATAAGCACGTCAGCAAAAGGCAACACAAACACAGAAAATGCCACAAAATACACGTCAGGCCAGAGCATTTCCATGGTAGATTAAAGTCTTTAATATCATAATCTTCAGACACATAGGACAGTTTAAAACACATTGCTGCCTCACAGCCCCAGAGACCTGGGTTAGATCGTGACCTCTGCTGCCGTCTGTTTCAGTTTAGTTTATTGTCACATGGACTGAGGTACAGTGAAAAGTTTTTGTTGTGCGCTAACCATTCGGCTGAAAGATAATACATGATTAATGCACTGTCCATGTGGAGTTTGCACGTCCTCCCTGTGACCATGTTGGATTCTTCTAGGTGCTGCAGTTTCCTCCCACACCCCTAAAACGTGTGGGTTTGTACCCGTTTAATGGACCTGTGTAAGTTGCTCCTAGTGTGTGGGTGAGTGGCTGAGGCAGTGGGATAACAGAGATCTGGTGCGAACGTGTCCACAGCTGGCGTGGACTTAGAGAGCCAAAGAGTCCGTATCCATGCTGTATCTTTCAATGATTTGGTGATTCAACGTCAACCAGACAAACTGCAAGCTCAGCAAAACATGAAGTGCTGAAGTAACTCAGTGGCTCAGGCAGCATCAGTGGAGGGAACGGACAGGCGAGTTTCAGCTCTGGACCCTTCTTCAGGCTGAAAACTGTAAGCATAGCGTGTGTGCAGTGAGTGCTTCTCAGTCTTTCTTCTGGATGTGACTCTCAGGCATTTTTGCTCCAGATATGGAAAGACAGGAGACAATAGCAGCAGCAGGAGCAGGCCACTCAGCCCCTCACACTGCCCACCATTCAATGGGATCATGAGTGGCTCTGCCAGCCTCGACTATTCTTATTTATCAACATTGTCGTTACCCCTCCAATATTTCTCAGAGCTGAAAAAAAAACACATTAATGTTTTCTGGACAGGGAGGGGTTTGAGTTATAAGGAGAGATTGGGAAGGCGATTGACATTTTTATTTAAACAAAGTTTATGAAATTCTGAGGGACACAAACAGGGTAAATAGTCAGCATCTTTATCCTGAAATTTCCAATATTTTTTAACATCTCCAACTTAAAGATGTCTGATGATCCAGCAGCCACCATCCTCAGGGGCACATAATTCCAGAGATTCACCGCCCTCTGAGACAAGGATGACACAGTGGCAGTAAGGTAATTGAATTCTTGGTAAATTGGCTTGGTAAAATGTGAAAATTGCCCCTAGTGTGTGTTGGATTTGGTATTGGAGGGGCAGTTGAGGTGCTGAGCCACCGGGAGATCAGGTTGGTTATTGCAGACCCGAGCGGAAGTGTTCGGCAAAACGATCACCAAGGGTACGCTTGGTCTCACCGATGTAGATCAGCTGACATCTAGAGCAGCGGATGCAATAGATGAGGTTGGAGGAGGTGCAGGTGAACCTCTGTCGCACCTGGAACGACTGCTTGGGTCCTTGAATGGAGTCGAGGGGGGAGGTAAAGCGACAAGGGTAGCATTTCTTAACTGATCTCCCGGTGGCTCAGCACTTCAACTCCCCCTCCCAATCCGAATCCGACCTTTCTGTCCTGGGCCTCCTCCATGGCCTGAGTGAGCACCACCGGAAATTGGAGGAGCAGCTCATCATATTTTGCTTGGGCAGTTTATACCCCAGCAGCATGAACAATGACTTCTCCAATTTCCGGTAGCCCTTATTGTCTCCTCCCCTTCTCAGCTCTCCCTCAGCCCTCTGGATCCTCCTCTTCCTTTCTTCTTCACGCCCCCACCCTACATCAGTCTGAAGAAGGGTTTTGGCCCGAAACGTTGCCTATTTCCTCGCTCCATAGATGCTGCCGCACCCGCTGAGTTTCTCTACATTGGATATCTTTAGTTTAGTTTAGAAATACAGCTCGAAAACAAACAGGCCCTCCTGCCCACAGTCTGCACCAACCAGTGATCCCTGCACATTAACACTATCCCACACACACTACCACTATCCCACACACACTAGGGACAATTTATATATTTTTACCAAGCCAATTAGCCTATAAACCTGTGCGTCTTTGGAGTGTGGGAGGAAACCAGAGATCCCGGAGAAAACCCACGCAGGTCACGGGGAAAACGTACAAACTCCGTACAGAGAACACGCATAGTCAGGATGGAACCCGGGTCTCTGGCGCTACAAGGCAGCAACTCGACCGCTGCTACATTTCTAACGGCCTCCATATTTTACAGACAGCCTTCAATATTTCTGATGGGTTCATAAATTGACATTTCTCTGGATATAGGAAACACGTTTGATATACAAGAAGGGGTAACTATAGCCTTGCAGGGCTTATCTAAACTTATCTCACACAAATCAACCATGTGTTTGCAACAATAAGTAAGTATAAAGATACAATGGGAAATAATCGTGGTAATAATGAATAAGACCAAGACTAAAACTAATGACGTTGCACAGCCCCCCCCCCCCTCCCCACACCCCATCTCCCCACCCCCTCCGCCCATCAACTCTCTCTACCCCACCGATGCCACGTCTAGACACTCTCTTGGTCCACTGCAGCCCCTGAGCCTGAACCACACAGTGAGCCCCAGGTAATACATCAGGACCAGGCAATGGTCAGGCCACATTTGGAGTATTGCGAGCAATTTTGGGCCCCAGATCCGAGGAAGGATGTGCTGGCACAGGACAGGGTCCAGAGGAGGTTCACAAGAATGATCCCGGGAATGAGTGGGTTAACATATGATGTTTAAGAAAGAATTACAGATGCTAGAAAAATCGAAGGTAGGCAAAAAATGCTGGAGAAACTCAGCGGGTGAGGCAGCATCTATGGAGAGAAGGATTAGGCGACGTTTCCAGTCGAGACCCTTCTTAACATATGATGTGCGTTTGATGGCACTGGGCCTGTACCCGCTGGAGTTTAGAAGGATGAGGGGGAGACCTCATTGGAACTTACCGAATAGTGAAAGGCTTGGATGGAGTGGATGTGCAGAGGATGTTTCCACTAGTGGGAGAGTCCAGGACTAGAGGTCACAGCCTCAGTATTAAAGGACGTTCGTTTGGGAAGAAGTTGAGGAGGAATTTCTTTAGTCAGAGGGTGGTGAATTTGTGGAATTCTTTGCCACAGCAGGCTGTGGAGGCCAAGTCTCCAAATGGATATTTTAAGGCAGAGTTAGATAGATTCTTGATTAGTACAAGTGTCAGAGGTTATGGGGAGAACACAGGAAAATAGGATTAGGAGGGACAGATAGATCAGCCATGATTGAATGGCAGAATTGACTTGATGGGCCAAGCGGTCAAATCCTGCTCATATCACTTATGACCTTATAACCACACTAATCTTCTCAGCCAAGTCCAGAACCAGGTACACACACAACCCCAAACTCAGGAGTACTGTACTGGAAGGTCCATTTGTATTACTCTAACACTGGGGGACGGGTCTGTCTGTGCTGGAAAACTGGGCAGGGCGGGCCTGTCTGCGCTGGGAAACTGAGCAGCATCTGTGGAGGGAATTGGACCATCGACGTTCTGTTTGGGACCTGGCGGGGGGAGGGGCCACCTGGTGCCAGGTGCAGCGGCAAGCAGAGGATAGGACTGTTCGGTGACCTTTTGTAACGTTGTCGGTGCCAGTAACGTGGTGTACTGCCTTGGTGAGGTCTGCTGTATGATTTTACCGGGTTGTATGCACAACAAAGCAATTCACTGTGCCCAGGTGCCTGTGACAATAAAGTATAATTTAATCTCATCATTCTTCAGACAAATCACTAAATGTTATTGCCGGTTAACTTTCTGTGACCCAGGAAAACAGTAACTTTGAAGATCAATCTTTAATCAGCACTTTATCAAGTTATTTGCCAATATTATTTCCCACCACATTGTATCCCATCAGCCATGTTACAAACTCAGACAGCATTTTCCAGATGTTGGAGGTGGAGGGGGGAGATCTGATAGAAGTATATAAAATTATAAGAGTCATAAATAGGGCAGACATTCAAAACCTTTTCCAAAGGCTGGAAATGTCCAAGACGAGAGGGCAGAGCTTCAAGGTCAGAGGCAGAAATATTAAAGGAAATATGTGGAGTAAGTGTTTTTGTTTATACAGAGAGGTGGTGGATATCTGACAGGGGTAACGGTGGAGACTGATATGATAGTGGCTAAGTGGCATTTAGATAAGCACATGCAGGGAATGGAGGGATATGGATCAGGTTCAGGCAGAGGAGAGTAGTTTAACTTGCCATAATGTTCGGCACAGTCTTTGTGGGCTGAAGGGCCAGTACCTGTACTATATTTTTTCAACGTACTTGCTCACACAATCAATATCCCTTTTGAAGTTTCCTTGCATCATCACAACCTCACCTCTTCCTTCCACCAGCCTCTCCCATTGCCGCCTGTTTATCTCCCTCCTAGGTAGGAAAAGGGATGAGGTCCTGCGGAGTGAATACAGGGAGTTAGGCAAAAGGCTGAAGTGCAGGACATCCAGGATAATAATCTCTGGTCTGCTCCCAGTGCCACGTGCTAGTGAGGGCAAGAACAGGAAGATAGGACGTGAATGAGCAGCTGAGGAGTTAGTGCAGGGGGCAGGGATTCAGATTTTTGGACCATTGGGATCTGTTCTAGGGCAGAGGTGACCTGTGGAAGAGGGATGGGTTGCAGCTGAACTGGAGGGGAACCAATATCCTGGCAAGTCTGTTTACTACTGCTACTCGGGTTGGTTTTTAACTAGATTGGCAGGGGGATGTGATCCAAAGCAGGAGTGATGCAGGTCAGAGGCTGGAGGTTGATGAAAGCAAGGTCTGTGTGCAGGAGCAAAGCTGGGAGTGAGCAAGTACTGTTGGATTCATTAGCATCTATTTCAATGCAAAAGTCTGATGGGTTAGGCGGATGAAAGCAGGTCATGGATAGGTAGGTATGTGTGACCGGAATATTATAGCCGTTATGGAAGCCTGGTTAAGGGAGGGATAGGACTGGCAGCGTAATGTTTCAGGGACAAACACACAATGCTGGAGTAACTCAGCCGGTCAGGCAGCATCTCTGGAGAAATTGAATACATGACCTTTCTGGCAGAGACCCTTCTTCAGACCTGAATTAATTTATTCAATTATGATTCAATTTCTCCAGGGATGCTACCTGACCCTGAGTTATTCCAGCATGTTGTGTCTATCGTTGGTGTAAACCAGCATCTCAGCAGGTCTGAAGAAGGGCCTCAACACGAAACGTCACCTATTCCTTTTCTCAAGGGATGCTGTCTGACCCGCTGAGTTACTCCAACTTTTGTGTCTCAATTCCTTCCAACACATTAACGTTTCAGGGTACAGATGCTGAAGGCGAGATAGAGGTGTGGGTAAAAGAGAAGGGGCAGTTGCTTTACTGATTAAGGAGAACTTCATGGCAATTATTTGGGGTGAAGTTAATGATGATTCGTCCAGTGAGGCTATATGGGTGGAGCTGAGAAATAAAAAGGGGATGATCACCTTGTTGAGAGTGTACTGCAGGCTGCCAAATAGCCAACATGATTAAGGGCTAATATGCCAGTCAATTACAGGCAGTTGTTAGAATAATAAGGTTGTCAGAGTAGGGGATATTAACCTTCCCAATATGAACGAGGAATGCCACAGCATCAAGGGCTTAGACGGGATGGAACTTGTCAAATGTGTTCAGGAAAGTCTCTCCAGCCAATATGTAGAGGCTCCTACAATGCAGAGGGCAAAGCTTGACCTACTCTTAGGAAATTCGGATGGGCAAGTGACAAGTGTCGGAGGGTGAGCCTTTTGGGACATTGACCACAATTAAATGAGCTTTATAGTTATGGATAAGAGAAGGGCTGGTCTTCAAGTTAAAGATCTGAATTGGGGCAAGACCAGCTTGGTCTTGGTATTAGAAGATAGATACAAAATGCTGGAATAACATAGACAAATATGTGCAGGAGTCGGCCATTCGGCCCTTCGAGCCAGCACCGCAATTCAAGATGATCATCGCTGATCATCTAAAATCAGTACCCCGTTACTGCTTTTTCCCCCATAATCCTCAATTCTTTTAGCCCGAAGAGCTAAATCGAACTCTCTCTTGAAAACAATCAGTGAATTGACCTCCACTGCCTATTGTGGCAGAGCATTCCACAAAATCACAATTCTCCTGGTGAGACCACACCTGGAGTATTGTGTGCAGTATTGGTCTCCAAATTTGAGGAAGGACATTCTTGCTATTGAGGGAGTAGAGTGTAGGTTCATGAGGTTAATTCCCGGGATGGCTGGACTGTCATATGTTGAAAGAATGGAGCTACTGGGCTTGTATACACTGGAATTTAGAAAGATGAGAGGGGATCTTATTGAAACGTACAGTATAAGATTTTTAAGGGTTTGGACATGCTAGAGTCTGGAAA
The DNA here is from genome assembly GCA_035221665.1 of Okamejei kenojei. Taxonomy (NCBI): domain Eukaryota; kingdom Metazoa; phylum Chordata; class Chondrichthyes; order Rajiformes; family Rajidae; genus Okamejei; species Okamejei kenojei. Next base: position 3,900,443 of record CM069160.1, on the reverse strand, counting down.
CATGTTCCTGATGTTGGAGGAGTGCAGAACCAGGGGCCACAGTTTAAGAATAAGGGATGGGCCATTTAGAATGGAGATGAGGAAAAATCTTTTCATCCAGAGAGTTGTGAATCGGTGGAATTCTCTGCCTCAGATGCAGTGGAGGCCGATTCTCTGGATGCTTTCAAGAGAGAGTTAGATAGAGCTCTTAAAGATAGCGGAGTCATGGGATTATGGGGAGAAGGCAGGAACGGGGTACTGATCGTGGATGATCAGCCATGACTAATAATCTGGAAAGAGGGCAGAGAATATTTACGATGAGGTTGCCAGGATGCGAGGGCCTGAGCTGTAGGGAAATATTGGGCAAGCAGGCACTTTATTTTGCAGAGCGCAGGAAGCTAAGGTTATGAGTGATCTTACAAAGGTGGTTAAATTCATGAGAAATTGAAAGGAAGAAATCACAGAGTCTTTTACCCATGATAGAGGAATCCAGAACCAGAGATCACAAGTTTAAGATGAAGAGGGAAAAGAATGAATAAGAACATGAAGGGCAACATTTTGTTCACTCAGGGGGTGGTGGGTGCATGGAATACATTGCCAGAGGAGGTAGTCACGGCAGGTACAATAACAACATTTAAAGGACACCTGGGCAGGTACATGGACAGGAAAGGTTCAGCTGGACATGGACCCAACACAGGCAAATTGGACTAGCTTGGATGGGACATCTTGGACAGCAATGGATGATTTTGGTCAAAGGGGCTGTTTCTGTGCTGCATGAATGTCCATAATACCTCCCCACCCCCAACACCAATGAACCACAATCATCCCGTCACTACTCCCTGCACGACCACACACAACATGGAATAGATAGTTGGATGCATGGAGTATTTTATCCAGATTAGAGGAATCAAGAACCAGAAGACATAGGTTTAAGGTGAGAGGGGAAAAATGTAATAGGAACCCGAATCACTCACGGAGTGGTGTGTATGCGGACAAGCTATCAGAGGAGGGAGTTGAGGCAGGGACATAAAAATCATACTGAAGGTAGACACAAAATGCTGGAGTAACTCGCCGGGACAAGCAGCATCTCTGGAGAGAAGGAATTGGTGATGTTCGGGTCGAGACTCTTCTTCAGACTGATGTTAGCGGAGTGGGCGGTACAGAGATAAAACAGAGACAGTAAGAACTGGGAAGGTGGTGGGGATGGGGAGAGAGGGAAAGCAAGGGCTACTTGAAGTTAGTGAAGTCAATGTTCATACCACTGGGGTGTAAACTACCCAAGCGAAATACGAGGTGCTGTTTCTCCAATTTGCGCTGGGCCTCACTCTGACAATGGAGGAGGCCCAGGGCAGAAAGGTTAGATTGGGAATGGGAGGGGAAGTTAAAGTGCTCAGCAACCAGTAGATTAGGTAGGTTTAGGCAGACTGAGCAGAGGTGTTCAGCGAAACGATCGCCGAGCCTGCGCTTGGTCTCGCCAATATACAGGAGTTGACACCTGGAACAGCGGATACAGTATGTGATTGGAGGAGGTGCAAGTGAACCTCTGCCTCACCTGGAAATACTGTCAGGGTCCTTGGACGGAGTCGAGGGGGGAGGTAAAGGGACAGGTGTTGCATCTCCTGCGGTTGCAGGGAAAAGTACTTGGGAAGGGGGTTGTTTGGGTGGGAGTAGACAAGTTGAGTAGAGAGTTGCGGAGGGAACGGTCTCTGTGGAAAGCATAATGGGGTTGAGATGGGAAGATGTGGCCAGTGGTGGGATCCTGTTGGAGGTGTCGAAAATGTCGGAGGATTATATGCTGAGTGCGACGGCTGGTGGGGTGGAAGGCGACGACAAGGGGGACTCTGTCCTTGTTACGAATGGGGGGGGGGGAGCAAGAGCAGAGCTGTGGGATATCGAGGAGACCCTAGTGAGAGCCTCATCTATAATAGAAGAGGGGAACTCCCGTTCCCTAAATAAATCCTACTGTTGGGATGCATCACGGCTTGGTTTGGGAAGAGCTCTGCCCATGACTGCAAGTAATTGTAAAAAGTAGCCCGCTCCATCACACAGACCATAAGACATGGGAGCAGAATTAGGTTATTGAGCCCATCAAGTCTACTCTGCCATTCAATCATGGCTGATCTATTTTTTCCTCTCAACCTCATTCTCATGCCTGTGACCTTGGACACACTTACCAATCATGAATCTATCAATCTCTGCTTTAAAAATACCCAATGATGGCATCCACAGCTGTCTGTGGCAATAAATTCCACAGATTCATCACCCTCTTGCTAAAGAAATGAAGACTAAGCTCCCCACTAGTGACTCCATCCACACATCATGCTGCCTCGGGAAAGCAGTCAACATAATCAAAGAATGTTGCACCCCCCTCTTTCCTTATTATCCTCGTTGGGTTGAAGATACAGAAGCTTGAAAGTACGCACTACCCGACTCAGCAAAGTTTATTCCCATGTGGTATCAGGCTTCTCAATGGCCCTTCCATGAGGCAGGGCACAGTTTGATTTTGCTCCACCTCATTGTAGACCTTGGACTTTGTCTCTGAAACTGTTGCGCTACAATGTGGAAAACTATACTCTGCCCTCTGTATCGTTCCCTTCACTCCACATATTATACCCGAGTTTGACGAGTGTATTTATGTGGAGTATTATGCGGGCAGCACAGTGGCGTAGAGATAGGGTTGCTGCCTTACAGCCCCAGAGATCCAGGTTCCATCATGACTGCAGATGCTGTCTCTACACAATCTGTACATTCTCCCTGTGACTGCGTGAGTTTCCTCCCACACGCCAAAGACATACAGGTTAGTAGGTTAATTGGCTTTGGTAACTTATAAAATTATCCTTGGTATGTAGGATAGTGTTAGTGTGAGGGGTGATTGCTGGATGGTACAGACTTGGTGGGTGAAATATAGCACTGTTTCCGTGCTATATCTCTAATATCTAACGTTGATCTGATTTTGATTGGACAGCATGTAAAACAATATTTTTCACTGTACCTGGGTACATGTGACAATAATAAACCTAAACCTAAAACTCAATTTAAAAGATGGTTGGACAGGTTTTGAGAGATACAAAACACGGGCAAATGAGACGAGCTTAGATGGGTTATATAGGTTGGCATGGATACATTGGACAAAGGGGAAACATAAACAACTGGAGTAACTCAGCGGGACAGGCAGCATCTCTGGAGAGAAGGAATGGGCGACGTTTCGGATTGAGACCCTTCTTCAGATGTAGGACCAAAGGGCCTGTCTCCATGCTGTTTGACGCTTTGAAGACACTTACTTTGTATAGGATGTAAGCCTCCTCGATGGGGATGATGACGTGGCCTTGGTGCTCACTGGAGCAAGAGCAAACCACGCAGATGACACCCTGGCACTCCAGACAGAAGAGCTTGTGCCTCTCCTCGTGCCGCTGGCAGTAGAAGGCCGACTGTCCCTGGCGGGGCTCCAGCTTCAGCTCCCTCACGCCCTCCACAATGTTGGCCAGCATGCGGTTGGGCTTCAACCTCTTCTCCTTGAACACCTCCCTGCACTCGGGGCAGGAGTAGAAGGCGTCGCCCTTCTCCCAGCTCCGTGAGATGCACAGCCGGCAGAAGTTGTGGTCGCACTCCAGGGCCACTGGCTCCTGGAAGAAATCCAGGCAGATGGAGCAGGTCACCTCGCTGAAGAGTCTACCAAGGGGTGGTAGGGAGGCCATTCTCCAAGGTCCAGCCTTCTCAGCAAACGTCCGTCAAAATCTGTGGAGTAAAACATAAACATCTAAATGTAGTGTCTTCCTGCGTTGTTTCATTGTTGATTAGGTGGAACCTGTGGTGTACATGTCCTATTTGCTCCCAGTACGAATGTTCCTCTGGAGATCAGAGCATTCAACTTATGCCAAAGCTCCAGCATGAAGGGAGTGGTGGCACAGTGACGCAGCGGTAGAGTTGCTGCCTCACAGCACAAGAGACCCCAGTTCGATCCTACGGGTGCAGTCTGTGCGGTGTTTGCACGTTCTGTCTGTGACCACGTGGGTTTTCTCTGGGTGCTCCGGTTTCCTCGCACATTCCAAAGAGGTGCAGGTTTGTAGGTTAATTGGCTTTATTGTAAATTGTCCCTAGTGGGTAGGGTAGTGCCAGTGTACGGGGTGATCACTGGTCGGCAAGGACTCGGTGGGCCAAATGGCCAGTTTTCACTCTGTATCTCTAACGTCTAAAGTCCAAAGAGTGCTCCTGCCTTGTCAGAGGCACCGCCTTTCACTTCCAACACAAGATGATAAATCCCAGTGTCCCATCACTGAATTCATAATGATTTCCTGAGTCCAGTATCAGCGTTTAAAATTTTCATTCAAGCAAAATGGTTATTTGGTATTGGAGCAAAGCAAAGCATTAAAATAGCTGCAGACCTTAACTAAAAACTGAACATATCATAACTAATAAAATCTAATTTTAACTAAAAGACTGAACTGGCAATTCAACTAAAAACATTCACACAGAATTCACTTTGAACACACAGCTGAAAAAAAGGTTTATTTACCATTATAGGATGATCCAAGGGCTCGAGGACCTAATCTATAGGGAGAGGATGGGCAGCCTAGGATTTTATTCCTTGGAGCGCAGGAGGATGTGCGGTCATCTTACAGAAGTGTATAAGATAATGATCTGCATCTTAATATATACATAGAAAAACTGTATCCAGTAAAGATATATGAAGCCCAACATGTTCAATAGATACTGTGAAGAGAAAATTGAGCATAGTGCAGAATATTGTGTTACAGCTGCACAGAAATGGCTTGTAACATGTAACCTGGCCGTTTATAACATTGGTCTTTGTATGATCTTTGTGTATGCACACATCCTATTGTCAACACAGAAAATGTTGGAGTAATCAGAGTAACTCTCTGGGACAGAGACACAAAGTGCTGGAGTAACTCAGTGGGTTAAGCAGCATCCCAGTAGAATATGAATAGGTGACGTTTTGTGTCGGAACCCGATGGGCGGTAATAGATGAACACATGCTGTGTCCTGTCCCTCCTCTTTTCCTGCTTTCTTTCCCAACCCCTACAATCAGTCCGAAGAAGGGTTCTGACTAAAAACATTTCCTATCCACATTCTCTATGGATGCTGCCCAGGCTCCCTGTGTTACTCCAGCAGTTTGTGCCGATCTTTGGAAAAAATCAAATTCCATAATTCTTTGTTATCAGCATCTTTGGAGAATACGGATCGGTGATGTTTCAGGTTGGGACCGTTCTTCAGACATACTACAGGGAACTATGTAAACAAAGAAAACAGGTGCAGGAGTAGGCCATTCTGCCCTTCGAGCCAGCACCGCCATTCAATATGATCATGGCTGATCATCCAAAATCAGTACCCCGTTCCTGCTCTTTCCCCCATTCCCTTGATTTTGTTAGGCCTAAGAGCTAAATCTAACTCTCCCTTGAAAATATCCAGTGAATTGTCCTCCACTGCCTGGCAGTGAATTCCACAGATTCACAACTCTCTGGGTGAAAAAGATTTTCATCTCAGTCCTAAATGGCCTACCCCTTATTCTTAAACTGTGACCCCTGGTTCTGGACTCCCCCAACATCGGGAACATGTTTCCTCCAATAGCCTGTCGAATCCCTTTAGAATTTTAAATGTTTCTATAGGATCCACACTCATCCTTCGAAATTCCAGTGATACAAGCCCAGTCATTCTATTCTTTCAGCATATGTCAGTCCTGCCATCCCAGGAATTAACCTGATGAACCTATGCTGTAATCCCCGAATGGCAAGAATGCCCTTCCTGAAATTTGGAGACCAAAGCTGCACACAATACTCCAGGTGCGATCTGACCAGGGCCCTGTACAACTGCAGTATGACCTTCTGGCTCCTAAACTCAAATCCTCTTGCAATTAAGGCCAACATGCCATTAGCTTTCTTCACTGCCTGCTGTACCTACATGCTTACTTTCAGTTACTGATGTACAAGGACACCAGTTCTCGTTGCACATCCCCTTTTCCTAATCTGACACCATTCAGATAATAATCTGCCTTCTTGTTCTTGTCACCAAAGTGAATAACCTTCACATTTAACCACATTATACTGCATCTGCCATGCATCTACCCACTCACCCAAACTATCCAAGTCACCCTGCAGCCTCATAGCATCCTCCTCACAGCTCAGTGCCACCCAGCATTGTACCTGCACTCCTCGATCCATCTGCTCTAAAACATGCTTTAGTAAGTTCCTGTCTAATACCATTAAAATTGGCTTTGCTCCAATTCAGAATTTTAGCATGTGGGCCTGCCCTGTCCTTTTCCATGACGACTTTAATCTTCATAGAACAGTGGTTGCTGCTCCTAAAGGTTTTGCTCACGGCCACTTCAGTCACTTACCCGGACCATTAACCTGTTCAAAACTTTGAACAATAAACCAATTCCCACAAAATTCAATCTTCAAGTTTTCCCTGTGGCATAACATACTCTGTTCCCACAAATTTCAATGAAATTAATTTCCACTGCATTTCTAACAATTAGACATTCATCATCAGTGAGTCAGAATCATATGGCACGGAAACATGCCACGTGTAGGAAGGAATTGCAGACGCTGGTTTACACCAAAGATAGACACAACATGCTGGCGTGACTTGATGGGACAGGCCCATTTCTGGATAGAAAGAATGGGTGACGTTTAGGGTGGAGACCCTTCTTCAGGGCCCAAAATGTCACCCATTCCTTCTATCCAGTGATGCTGGCTGTCCCACTCAGTTACTCCTGCATTTTGTGTCTAACTTCAAAGGAAACAAGCCATTTGCCCCAACTTGTCCAAGCCCAATAAACTGCCTCATCTAAGCTAGATCCATTTGTTTGCATTTGACCCACACCCCTCCAAATGTTTTCTATCCATGCAACTATTAAAATGCCTTCTGAATGTTGTTGTTGTACCCGCCTCAATCACTTCATCTGGAACGTCCCACCCTCGGTGTAAAAATATTTCCCCACAGGCTGCTATTGTCTATCCCCTCTCACATTAAACCGATGTCCCTATTTCTTCATTTCCCTATCATGGGAAACAAAAAAACTGTGCATTCACAATTTCTATCCCCCTCATCATTGTAAACAGCTCTATAAAAGATACCCCTCAGCCCCCTGCACTGCAAGGAATAACGTCCTACCCAACCTAATCTCTCCCTGTAGCTCAGGCCTTCAAATCCTGCCATTAACTGTGCCATATTCTAGTTTAGTGACACAGCGTGAACCAAGCCCTCTGGCCCACCGTGTCCATGCCGACCGGCAATCATCCATACTAGCTCTATCCTGCACTCTAGAGTCGATCTACAGAAGCCAATCAAACTACAAATCTGCATGTCATTGGAATGCGGGAGGAAACTGGAGCACCGGGAAAAATCCCACACGATCACAGGGAGAACATACTGTACAAACTGCGTGCAGACAGCACCTGTAGTCAAGGTCGAACTGGAGTCTCTGGCGCTGTAAGGCAGCAACTCTACCGCTGCACTTCTGTGCCACCCTCTGCACTGTAGTGTAGGAGTAATTACTGGTCGGCGTGTACTCGGCGGGCCTGTTCCCACGCTGTATCTGTAAACTAAACTGCTAAAAACGTGATGTAAATATGCAGATCAGGCAGTAAAAGTTGAGAATTAAATACAGAATTGATGTTACAGAACAAAGACCTTCCTTCATGGAACATTGCAGACATCAAACCTTATCTTAAATTGCAGGAAAAATAGAGGGGGCAGGGAACAATAGGGAACGGTTGAAAGGGTTTGCAGAGAATTGTTGGGGTTAGTTTATATAAAAAAATCAACCGCTCGAAAACAAGTCTGCGGAACACAGAGACAAGGACTAGCTTGTGAACTCAAGGTCACAACTGATCAGAACCCAGACAAAACTGTGAGCAATTAGCGCCACATCGTAGGTTGGTACTTGATACATCCTAATTATGCTGTAGAGATAAAGAAGCTGCTTTATCAGCTGTGTGTTCAGAGTGCGATCTGTGTGAAAGTGTTCAGTCGAATGGTAAGTGTCTTTCATCTGTTAGTTAAGGGCCTGTCCCACTTGTCACGATTTTTCGGCGACGTCATGCCGGCGTCATATCAGTATCGCCAAAAGATTTCATGAATCATTTCAAAATCCAGCACGCGATAAAAACGTCATCACGCATCACGCATCACGTGCGTCATCACGTCATCACGCATCACGCCGCATCATACGTCATCACGCCATCACGACATCATCACGCCGCATCATACATCATCACCGCATCATACGTCATCACCGCCGCATCATACGTCATCACGCCGCATCACCGCCACATCATACGTCATCACGCAGCATCACGCCGCAAATTTTTCGATGACCTGATAAGTCAGTCACTGATACCGGCAGTGGCCGAAGGAATCGCCAAGTGGGACAGGCCCGTTATGTTCAGTCTTTAGTTGTTTAATTGTTACACTGTAGTTTATTGTCACATGTACTGAGGTACAGTGAAAAGCTCTTGTTGTGTGCAAACCAGCAGAATGATAATACATGATTACAATCGAACCATTCGCAGTGTATAGATACACGATAGGGGAATAAATAATGTTTAGTGCAAGGTAAAGCCAGTAAGGTCTGTTCAAAGATAGTGCGAGCATCTCCAATGAGGTAGGTAGTAGTCCAGGACTGTTCTCTGGTTACGGTATTTCTAATTCCAAAGTCATTTTTGTTTTGTTAGTTATGATATGTTCAGTTTTTAGTTAAGGTCTGCATATCTTTAAATGCTTCGCTCCGATACCGTATAACCATTGTACCTGAATAAATGTTTTAAACGCTAATACTGGACTCGGCAAATAATTGAGAATTCAGTTATCCTACAACTGTGATTAAAGTCATTGCCCGTTAATTAAATTCTCCGCCTCATTCTTGATCTTTGGCCTTTCACACACTTCCAAACAACAATACAAACTCGAGGAACAGCACCTCAACATTCAACTTGGGAAATGTCAGTGTTCAGGCGTTAATGTTAAATTCAGGAATTTCAGATAAACAGCCTGTCCAGTTCGTGCTGGAGCCAACCAGAAAGGTCACCCTGCACAAGTCAAAATCTTGAGCAACAGCACAAAGTACAAGAGGAACTCAGCAGGCCAAGCAGCATTTGTGGAAGGAAATTGACTCTTTCTGTATGAATAAAAATCCAGACCCAAAACATCACCTGTACATTTTCCTCTAGCACTGTGTTTGACACAAACGTCTGAGACATCAGAAGACAGACACAAAAAGGTGGAGTAATTCAGCGGGTCAGACTACATCTCTGGAGAAAAGGAATAGGTGACGTTTCGGGTCGAGACACTTCTCAAGACAGGAACAGCACTGTTCCTCCCTCCATAGCTGTTTCCTGGCCAGCTTAGGATGTCCAGCATTTAGAAACAAAGAACTGCAGATGTTGGTTTATAATGAGTGCTGGAGTAACTGAGTGCATCAGGCAGGATCCTTGGATGACAGCATCCCTGGAGAGCATGCACAGGTGATGTTTTGGGGTTGGGAACCTTCTTCGGAATTATTCATCCAAGGAGACAGAATAAGTCTGTAGAAGGAGGGTGGGGGGTGGAGGGGGAGAGGATGGAGGGGAGAGGAAGGAGGGGAGAGGGAGAGGATGGCGTTGAGGGAGGGGAGAGGAGGAGGGAGGGGAGAGGAGGGGAGGGGGAGAGGAGGGGATAGGGGAGTGGATAGGGAAGGGGGAGAGGGGGATAGAGTAAGGGGGGAGAGAGGAATGGAGGAAGAAGGTGGGGGGGAAGGGGAGAGAGAGGCACAGATAGAGAGTGTGCGTTTAGCGGTGGGGGGGGGGGGGGGATCCTGCTCATTTAAGAAGTGTTGCACAGAACTGAAAAAGCATGAACCAGTCATGTTTCAAATGGCGGAGATGGAATGCGGAAGGAACGTGGAGAATGCGATTGGGTGAAGGACGACATTGATCAGGAAAGTTAATTTTAAACTCGGCATTTTGAAGAAGGGTCTCAACCCGACACGTCATTCATTCCTTCACTCCAGTTATGCTGCCTGTCCCGCTGAGTTACTCCAGCTTGTTGTGTCTATTTTCGGCAGTCCCTGATGCGTCAGAGTAACATGTAAAAGCCTGAAACAGAACAGTGTCGTGACCTGTTTACAGGGAAGACACGTTTGGACGGTTTGCTCCGTGAGGGCAGCATAGTGGAACAGCTGATAGAGCTGCTGCCTCACAGCGCCACGGTCCCGGGTTCGAGCCTGCCCTCGGGTGCCGTATATGTAGCGTTTACACATTCTCGCTGTGACTGCGTGGGTTTTCTCCCATATCCGAAAGCTTCGTTTGTGGGTTAATTGGCCTCTGTAAAAATAGCTCTCTAAACTTATAACACAATTAGTGTCATCTGAAAAGTTCAGCGCCTGTATCCATTCAGGCTTGCTATAATGATCGTTTTATTGAGTGTGGTCCGCTTTCTACCAGTTCCCAGATAACTTTGTCTTAGAGTGTCCCGGGTCAGTCCGAGCCCAGACTACATGTTCAAACACGGCTTTACAGTGTGCGCCTGAGTTACTATTTAAAGCGCCATTTTACACAAGGTCGTTAAAAAGTTACAAGAGGCCTTTGATTCACTTCAGCCCGGGGCCCAATTTTTGCAGTTTGATCGCAAAAAGACGATCTTCGAGCGTGTAAAAAAATATCGAGGGTTGAATGAACTCACTCGAACATTGCAAATAAAATAACTTTTCTCGCTGGAAGATGCAAACTGCTCGGGTGTGGATTTAGTGTAATGCAGCTGATTACTTCTAATGCAACTGACTCCTTCTCATGGGAAGGCGTGTATTCAGTTAAAGACTTGTGTACACGCCATGTTTACAGCTTGCAAGTTCCAGCTTCGGAACCCGCTGTATATCCCGACATGTGTTGGGTCGCGCCGTACCTGAGTGGGGCTCGGGGTTGCAGTACGAGTCGTTACAAAACCGCACCTCAAGTTGCCTTCATCTGTGGCGAGGTTTCACTCGGTACTGGCAGCTTTTGATTCCGCCCGCATGGAGACCGCTGTTGTTTTCTCTGGAAGTTGAATGTATTGCCCCACCGGCCACAGCCGACAGTGTCGCTACTGGGGGAGTTCCGTGGCGGGCAGCGCTGCAGCGCCAGTGAAAGAGTCAAACATAATGTGTAGGAAGGAATTACAGATGTTGGTTTAAAGCGAAGATAGACACAAAAAGTTGGAGTAACTCATCGGGCCATACAGCATGTCAGGAGAAAAGGAATAGGCGACATTTCGGGTCGAGACCTTCAAACTGAGCATCTCGTATTTGTGTGTCTATCTTCGGTTTAAACCAGCATCTGCAGTCCTTTCCTACATATGTTTTATTTTATTTTCATTGAATTTGAAAATTGAAGCACTGAAACAGGCCCTTCGGCACATCTCGTCAATGTTGACCAAGATGTCCCATCTACCTGTTCGCGTTCAGCCCATATCCCTCTAATCTGTTCCTATTCACGTCCCTGTCCAAATGTATTTTTAAATGTCACAGTACCAGCCTCAACCACCTCCTCTGGCAGCTGGTTTCAAATACCCAACATCTTCTGAAAAACCTGCCCCTCAGGTTCCTATTAAATATTTCTCTTCTCACCTTAAATCTATGTCCGCTGGTTCTTGTAAAAACAAGCAACTGCAGATGCTGGTTTATACCACAGATAGACTCAAAGTGTTGGAGTAACTCAGCTGGCCAGGCAGTATCACTGGAGAAAAAGGATACGTGACATTTCGTGTCGGGACTCAGACTGAAAGAAGGGGGTGGGGTGAGAGCCAGAGGAGAGAAAAGACCAGAACAAATCAGGGTCAGCAACAAAGGACCTAAAGCAGGGTTGAATCTTCGTTGGTCTATTGTTGGCTGGGAAGGTGTGACCTCAAGAATCTGAGGTGAACTGTAGAACTGGTGAAACCAGGGTGGTGGAAGGGGGCTCATTTATCCAGTTCCTGAGAAACGTCTGGGGCAGGATAGGTACTGTGAGGGATAAAGTGATTAAACCCTATTAAAGAAAGGAGTTTTAAAGAGAATTCAAACAGAGAGGGGCTGGAGAGAGGATTCTGACACAGCAGTGTCTGAAGGTTGCCAGACCCATCCTCGAGTCCTTGAGTAAGAAGAGATGCATTGTATATAGCTAGAGAAGGGAGTGATGTAGAGAGATCCCTATCAGTGGAAAGGAGTGATAGATGGGACCCTTGTCACTATAGCTTAGCTTTAGTACTGATATAGGAAAACTGAGAGGGTTCACTAGGAGGTGAGTAAAACTGGGCCAGGTCATGAGCAATTGAGCATGCTTAATAGAATAAATGAATATTACAACACACCCCTGGTCAAGAAATTGCTCATTACCATGAACATGTTTGAACATGCAATGTATGATATGGGAGGTGCGAGGGGATGTACGGTGGGAGGTACCTACAGATTCTGCACCTCCGACCCTGATTGGAGAAGGGTCCGGAGGGGGGATTGAATGTAAGATTTTGTGTATAAAGGGGGATGATCTCTCTGGCTTCGGTGTGTCTCGAGTTGGAGAGGCACCCGGTCTGCAGACTCGTAAAATAAAGAAATCTCTTGCTTCCAGGATTTAGTCTTTGAGTATCAATTGTGAGCATAAAGGGTATCTCACAGTACCCTGCCCAAAGGCTCATCGGACGGCGTAACCGCGAGGAAGCTGGAGACATTGCATGTGAGTAGAGTGGGCTGGTAGGAGGGTGAACCGGGGTATTGCCTCGAGCACCTTAATGGTCGGCTGCAGGAACCGTCCCTGGGACACAGAGATGTCCAGGAGAGGAGAGGGATGTTGGCTCGTGGGAGGTGCTCCAGTACATCGAGCGGACGGACCGAACGGTCTTGGAACATTCAATAATGGCGCCAAAACATGGTGGCGCACGCGGTGTGAAATATATGCAACAACAAAAAAATGTGCAGTTGCACATGTGACAAAGAAAACAGTATTGATCCCATTGAACTATTGAGCATCATTCTCCTTTCTTGATCCATTCTTCTCCATCACAAGCGACAGACTGATCTAGCTGACGTTAGTGGAGCATCACAACGGCTGGGAAGGCGGATGAAGGCTGTAGCAGAAAAGGGTCTCCAGTTGTCTTTGACTCCATTCCACTGGATCCTGACCCAGACCATGTGCGAGTGGGAGGTTATAATTTAAGAAGAATATTTAATTTTAAGGTACACAGAGTCCGCACGACCAGAAAAACAATTTGTATTTCGGTCTGTGGAGTGGGATTGTGGAACAGTTTGAATGTGGAGTTAAAGCAATGTCCAAACATGAACCAGTTCAAAATGACATACAAAAAACTTGTTTTCACAAGGTACAGGGATGAAAGGGATGATTGAAAAACAGGGGTTAATGTTTATTTATTTATTGTATTTATTATTTATTTATATACATATTACTTTTATGTGTTTATCAGTTGTATGTATATATATGTCTGTATGCATCTCTAAAAATTGTCTGGGGTACGTCTATGGTTAAATTGTATCTCAAATGAATAATTAGCTATTGTAGATTATATATTGTATATTATGTTACATATTACATTACTATTGATACATTATCATTATTGTTATTATAAGCAATGTTATTAATAATGGTGATAATAATAATTATTCATTAATTAATTATTATATATGGAAGAAGGGTTTAGGGAGAAGGGGTGAGATTAAATAAGTTATTCTTCTTCTCACTCCTTTTCGAGCTTGTAAAGAAAAAGTGTTGGACATTTAAATTTTGCTTTATACTTTTCATTGCTTTGCAAATATTGCCTGGAATGTCCAATTGTTTGACTATTTCTATTTTGTTATTGTTATTTATTCCTATTTATGTCTTTACTTGTTCGGAACAAATAAACAAATAAAAAATAAAATTAAATAGATCTATCAAGGACCGTGGGGTGGCTGTCTGTGCACCTGTCTCCCCACGTTAAACAAGGTCATGCACAGGCATCCTCCATATTGGGTATAGCAGCCTGGATACATGCATGGTCAGCCATGACCAAAGGGGCCTAAGCCAAAAGACTTCACCTGTTTTTCCTGCTGTGACACCCTGTGCGTCAACGAGAGCAAATGTAGACTAGGCAACTGTTTCACTGAACACCTGCCAGATCTACCCGCGGAGGTAGTTGAGGCAGGGACTATCCCAACTTTTAAGAAACAGTTAGACAGATACATGGATATCACAGGTTTGAAGGGATATGGGCCAAACGTGGGCCAGTAGGACTAATGTGGCTGGAACATGTTGGCTGGTGTGGGCAAGATGGGACGAAGAGCCTGTTTCAATGCAGTATCACTCTCTGACTATGAACTGTTAGGTCTCCTAGCTACTGACAATTTTAAAATCTCTTCACATTCCCCTATCGACCTTTCTGTCTTAGGCCACCTCCATAGCCAGAGTGAGACAACTGGAGGAACAGCACCACATATTTTAGAAACATAGGAACATAGAATATGGGTGTAGGAGGAGGCCATTCGGCCCTTAGAGCCAGCAGCACCATTCATGGTGACCATGCCTGATCGAGTAGCATGCTTGGATAGCATGCAACCCAATGGTATCAATATTGAATTTTCAAATTTTAGGTCACTAACCTAAAACCTGCCTACTCAACCTCTCCCTCTTGGTCAAACCCTCTAGTTGTGGCAACATCCTCGTAAATCCTCTCTGTCCAGGCAATATCCTCATAAGTCATCTGTGCACCATTTCCAGCTTGACAACATCTTTCCTGCAACATAGAACTGAACACTCTACCCTAAATTAGGTCTCACAAACGTCTTATACAACTGCAACATTACATAATTTCTATACTCAAATTCTCTGATGAAGATCAATGTACCAAAAGCCTTTTTGAACACATTGTCGACCTGCGACTTGTAATCTTGCAATGTATATTCTCATCCAAATCATTGATATACAAGACAAACAGTAACAGGCCCAGCACCGAACCCTGAGCCACACCGCTAATCACAGGTCACCAGTTCGAGAAGCTACCTTCCACCATTACCCTTTGCTTCCTTCCAAGAAGCCAATTTTCTATTCATTCAGCTACCTCTCCTTTGATCAATAACTTTCCAGAGCAGCCGACCATGTGATAATCTAACAATGACAGACACAGCTATCTCAACTACATGATAGCTGCCTGCATTAAAGAGATTTAAGAAAAAAGCTTTTAACAAGGCACATGGATATATATAGAACGGAGGGCTATGGATCATGTGCAGGCAGATGAACTTAGTTTACATTGGCATCATTTCCAGCACAGACATTGTGGGTCGAAGGGCCTGTTCCTGTGCTGTACTTTTCAAAAAGAGTCAAAGAGTCAAAATAGTTTAATAGTCATGTGTCCCTGACAGGACAATGAAATTATTTATTTGCATAGCACAACAGAACATAATAGGCATTGACTACAATTATACAGTGGCTTGCAAAAGTATTCATACCCCTTGAACTTTTCCACATTTTGTTACGTTACAAACACAAACATAAAAGTATTTTATTAGGATTTTATGTGATAGACCAACACAAAGTGGCGCATAATTGTGAAGTGGAAGGGAAATGATACATGGTTTTCAAATCTTTATACAAATATAAAAGTGAAAAGTGTGGCATGCAAATGTATTCAGCCCCCTTTACTCTGATACCCCTAAATAAAATCCAGTGCAACCAAATGCCTTCAGAAGTCACCTAATTAGTAAATAGAGTCCACTTGTGTGTAATCTAATCTCAGTATAAACACAGCTGTTCTGTGAAGGCCTCAGAGGTTTGTTGGAGAACATTAGTGAACAAACAATGTTCCTTGGACATCATGAAGCCCAAGGAACACACCAGACAGGTCAGGGATAAAGTTGTGGAGAGGTTTAAAGCAGGGTTAGGTTATAAAAAAATATCCCAAGCTTTGAACATCTCACGGAGCACTGTTCAATCCATCATCCGAAAATGGAAAGTGTATGGCACAACTACAAACCTACCAAGATATGGCCGTCCACCTAAACTGACAGGCCGGGCAAGGAGAGCATTGACCACAGAAGCAGCCAAGAAGGCCCATGGTAACTCTGGAGGAGCTGCAGAGATCCACAGCTCAGGTGGGAGATTCTGTCCACAGGACAACTATTAGTCGTGCACTCCACAAATCGGGTCTTTATGGAAGAGTGGCAAGAAGAAAGCCATTGTTGAACAGAGCCATAAGAAGTCCTGTTTGCAGTTTGCCACAAGCCATGTGGGGGACACAGCAAACATGTGGAGGAAGGTGCTCTGGTCTGATGAGACCAAAATTGAAGTTTTTGGCATAAATGCAAAACGCTATGTGTGGTGGAAAACTAACACTGCACATCACCCTGAACACACCATCCCCACTGTGAAACATGGCGGTGGCAGCATCATGCTGTGGGGAAGCTTTTTTTCAGCAGGGACAGGGAAGCTGGTCAGAGTTGATGGGAAGATGGATGGAGCCAAATACAGGGCAATCTTGGAAGAAAACCTGTTAGAGTCTGCAAAAGACTTGAGACTGGGGCGGAGGTTCACCTTCCAGCAGGACAACAACCCTAAACATACAGCCAGAGCTACGATGGAATGGTTTAGATCAAAGCATATTCATGTGTTAGAATGGCCCAGTCAAAGTCCAGACCTAAATCCAATTGAGAATCTCTGGCAAGACTTGACAATTGCTGTTCACAGACGCTCTCCATCCAATCCGACTGAGCTTGAGCTATTTTGCAAAGAAGAATGGGCAAAAATTTCAGTCTCTAGATGTGCAAAGCTGGTAGAGACATACCCCGAAAGACTTGCAGCTGTAATTACAGTGAAAGGTGGTTCTACAAAGTATTGACTCAGGGGGGGCTGAATACTTTTGCACGCCACACTTTTCAATTTTTTATTTGTAATAAAATTTGGAAACCATGTATAATTTTCCTTCCACTTCACAATTATGCATCACTTTGTGTTGGTCTATCACATAAAATCCCAATAAAATACATTTACGTTTGTGGTTGTAACGTGACAAAATGTGGAAAAGTTCAAGGGGTATGAATACTTTTGCAAGCCACTGTATACGTAAATACACACATGAATGAATAAATTGATAAAGAGCAAATAACAGATGGAGGGGTATTAATGTTCAGAGTTTTGTCCAAGCCAAATTTAATATCCTGATGGCTGTGGGGAAGTAGCTATTCCTGAACCGGGTTGTTGCAGTCCTCAGGCTCCTGTACCTTCTACCCGAAGGTAGCAGGGAGATGAGTGTGTGGCCAGGATGGTGTGGGTCCTTGATGATGCTGCCAGCCTTTTTGAGGCAGCGACTGTGGTAGATCCCCTCGATGGAAGGAAGGTCAGAGCCGATGATGGACTGGGCAGTGCTTACTACTTTTTGTAGTCTTTTCCTCTCCAGGGCGCTCAAGTTGCCGAACCAAGCCACGATGCAACCGGTCAGCAAGCTCTCTACTGTGCACCTGTAGAAGTTAGAGAGAGTCCTCCTTGACAGACCGACTCTCCGTAATCTTCTCAGGAAGTAGAGGCGCTGACGAGCTTTCTTAATAATTGCATCTGTGTTCTCGGACCTCGGTTCTGTGTTCTATGTACACCTCCTCCCAACTGCTTCCTATAATGAGCCTATTTTATTCCCCCAATTTCACTTTCTCCATTGTATTTCTAGTGATGGTGAAACTTTTTTCGTGGAGAGGAAGAAAGTTGCCATGCGTTGGAGCAAGATGAAGGGTGCAGAGATGATTTACAAGCCTGCTGCCAGGACTCGAGAACCTGAGCTATAGGGAGAGGACCTGAGCTATAGTTGAGCAGGCTAGGACTCTCTTCCTTGCAGCGCAGGAGGATGAGGGGTAATCCTTTCAACGAGCACAAAATCAAGAGATGAATAGATTGGGTAGATGCACAGTCTCTTCCCCAGACTAGGAGAATGGAGAACCAGAGGATATAGGTTTAAGGTGAGGGGGGAAAGATTGAATGGGAACCAGAGGGGTAACATTTTCATACAACGGGAGGTGGGTGTGTGGAACGAGCTGCCAGAGGAGGTAGTTGCGGCCGGCATTATCACAATGTTTAAAAAACATTGAATGTCTGCAATGAAGCAGGGGAGAATCGGACGGTACCCTTTGTAGATTGATGTTGCATGTTAACCAATCACACACCAGCCAGCATCTCTAACTTCTCCCCACTGTAATACTTATACTAATACTATTTCTCAGCACCGACAGTTTGAGCAGTCAGGATGTGTTGATAACTAACCATCCTTCAAGCTGTTAAGTTTTAGTACTGATTAAAGATGTGTTTGAATCATGTACTGGGTCTGGAAGTCATTTACATCCTTGTTTATGGAAAGACCGTTCTGAACCCTGATAATGGAGACATTCCACCCAGTTTCATCAACCACGCACTCCTCCATACTGTTCCCATCTGTCCACCCTACCTCCCTTATTTGGGGCTCCATGACAACCATAAGTGTTTGTTCTCTTACCTAACAGTGTATGTATGGAAAGGAATAAGGTCATATGGTCATCAGTGATATGAGGAGAATTAGACCATTCAGCCCATCAGGTCTACTCCACCGTTAAATCATATTTGATGTTTCTCTCTCTCCTAACCCATTTCCTGCCTTCTCCCCATAACCCCTGACACCCGTACTATTATAGAATCTATCTATCTCCGCCTTAAAAATATTATTTTTCTTGGCCTCCACAGCATTCTGTGGCAAAGAATTCCACAGATTCACCACGCTCTAAATAAATAAATTCCTCCTAATTTCCTTCCTAAAGGAATGTTCTTTAATTCTGAGGCTGTGACGTCTAGTCCACGACTCTCCCACTAGTGGAAACGTCCTCTCCAGAGCCACACAATCCAACCCTTTCACTATTTGGTAAGTTTCAATGAGGTCCCCCATTCTATACCTCAGTGCCATTTTACTTCAGAGTCACGTGAGTGACTACGTGAAGAAGCCCCGCCTGGCGCATGATCGGCATTACGTCGACGCTGTCGGTAAGCAAAGAGCTGCAGAGCGCAGCTCCACCAGCGGTAAGGAACAGGCCCGCAGGTAAGTACATTTAATTTACTTACAGGGCGTGTTTCAAACTCCATTACGCTGGCGTGCAGAGCCAGGAGGAGTTTAAAATAAAAATGGGAAAAAAAATCCCCAAAAAAACACAGCGGGTTAAACGAGGGTCCCGGGGAGACGATAAACAGCCGGGACATGAGATTAGTGCGGAGCCGCTTTCCGATACTGGTGGCCATGGAAATACCCGTTAGTGAGCCTACAATTACTCCACTAACAGAAGCCACGGAGGAAATTCCTGTGCCAAAGAAAAGTAAAAGGAAATCCGTGAGGCCCGTGGTTTCTGATGACTCTGATAATGAAAGTTCTCCGGATAGAAAAGCCATGTGGCTAAAAATGGAACGTATGGAGAAAGTTCTCCAGACTATTATCAACCAAGGGTCCAAGAACCCAGAATATTCCCTTACAGGCCCTGAGGGGTTTGCATTTCAAGAATATGGCATTATGCCAAATTGGGAGTTTGATAATCCAGACCCAGAAATTGGGTTGGAGGAAGTCTCCTTTGATGAAGTCTCAGGAGTACCAGGGCTGCAAGAGACAGATCCTGAAAGTGGTGATGTTGGTCATGAGTACCCACCACAATATAAAAAGATGAAACCAAGTGTGCCTGATGTGGCAAGAAGCTTTGCTATACCTGAAGGAAGTGGTGAGGCCATGGAAGAAAACCTGGCTGCCAACATTAATTACTTGGTATCTCACCAGCTTCAAGAGTCTGTTATGGTTGAAACAGCAAATTTATATAAAACACCGATAAATTGTGCCTCACTAAGGGTACCTACGGTGAATCCGACTATTTGGACGCCAATGTCGTCAGTTATGCGGGCACAGGAAATACGTTTTCAAAGAATCCTCAAACTTATTTCAGCTGGGATCACTGCTTTTGGGAAACAAGTGGAAGGTTCTGCAATGACCAAAATTCAAAAAGATATGTTGGGTTTATTCTGAAATTCATTTTTGAGCTCAATTGTATGAGGAAAATTGTGATTCGGCCCATTTTGCACCCTAGATTTGCAGGGCTGTGCAGAACAAGTAATGTTCAAACTCCTGGTTTTTTGTTCGGAGAAAATCTGCCCAAACAAATCAAAGAGATGGATGAAGAGGCAAAATCTATTAGCCTCATGAGATCCTTCATCTTTGGCCAAAGAAGGTACGGTGCGATAAGAAGGGGATTTGATTTTGGAGCTGGAACAAGCAGAGGCAGGAGTATGGTAAGGAAGAATTACCATCCAGCACAGCCTAATGTTCCCCCATATGTGGGGAGAAGGAGACCAGCACGTACGTTTGGAAGGTACAAAAACATTATTATATCATAGAAGAATCTTTGGATGAACCTCCAATTGGTGGTAGATTACAATTGTTTTATGATGAATAGGACTGTATTACATCTGACCGGTATATATTAGATACTGTATCAGGAGCTACAATCAAATTTGTAGAAGTTACTGATCCACCGGTACAGAATAAACCTAATCGTGTTTTGATGTTCTCTGCACTTGATGAAGCTGAAATTAAAGAGGAAGCAAACAAATTGTTTTAAAAAGTTATTGAGAAAACTGTTAAGCATCCGCAGCAATTTTTATCAAATATATTTTCAAGACCTAAAAACGATGGTGGTTGTAGAATCATTCTGGACCTTACACACTTTAATACATTTGTCCAGTATAAACATTTTAAGATGGATACATTCAACACTGCAAGACAGTTGTTATCACCAGGTTGTTACATGGGTACTATAGATTTAAAGGATGCGTATTATTCAGTACCAATTCATCGTCGTTTTCGAAGGTACTTAAAATTTAGTTAGATGGGACAGCTGTGGCAATATAAAGTATTACCTAATGGATTAAGCTCAGCTCCTAGGCTGTTCATAAAGTTGTTGAAACCAGCACTTGCACAGCTAAGGACACAAAAACACGTTGTTATGGCTTATCTGGATGACATTTTAATTGTCAGTACTAATCAGGAGTCAGCTGAAAAATCAGTTGAAGCAACTACAAGCCTGTTTACAAGGTTAGGGTTCCTGATCCATCCAACAAAATCTAAACTACAGCCATCCCAAACAATTGAATATTTAGGATTTGTGATTAATTCAGTTACCACGTTAGTAACTTTACCAATGGACAAAATTATTGATATTACAAGTGCATGTTGTTGCCTTATTCACAAACCTATCCCTCCATCCGTGAAGTAGCGAATGTTATTGGTAAGTTAGTAGCAGCATTTCTTGCAGCGGAATTTAGTCCACGACATTACCAAAATCTCCAAAGAGCAAAAACACATGCATTACAGAAGCGAGCAGGCCATTGTGATAGACCCATGCAATTACCAAAGGGGGCTTTATCAGAGTTACAGTGGTGGATTGAGAATGTTCCACAAGCTGCTAAAAACATTTTAGTACAGCAGCCTTTAGTGTTTTTACAAACTGATGCAAGTGCTCTCGGATTGGGGGGGGGGGGGGGGGGCGACAGATAATTCCTCCAGCTGTGGGGGCAGATGGACTGTCCAAGAGGAATTGTTTCTCCAAAAATATGGTATCAATTATTTGTAGTTGTTGGTGGCATTTTATGGATTCAAAGCTTATTGTTCTACTATGACGGATTTGCATGTCCAATTACAAGTAGACAATACCACAACTGTTGCATATATTAATCACATGGGTGGTGTAGGATCATTATCATGTGATTGTCTGGTTAATCAGATATGGCATTGGTGTAATGATAATAAAATTTGGCTTTGAGCAATTTATCTCCCAGGTAAAGACAACATTGTGGCAGACAACAGATCAAGGAAATTTAAAGACAATACGGAATGGATGTTAAATCCACAAGTTTTCAATAATATTGTCAATCGGTATGGATTACCAGACATAGATCTGTTTGCGTCTAGATTAAATCACCAATTGCCAAAATACGTGTCCTGGGAACCCGATCCAGGAGCAGTAGCAGTAAATGCATTCTCACTACATTGGGGGAATATGTTCTTTTATGCGTTTTCCCCATTCTGCCTGGTTAGGCAATGTCTTGTGAAAATAGAGCAAGATTCTGCCACAGGTTTATTGGTGGTTCCAAATTGGCCTACACAGGCATGGTTCGCATTGATGCTTAAAATGATTAGGGAACCATTTATGACGATTCCTAGCTGCAGTGATTTGTTGGTGCAACCAGTAACAAAAGAAATTCATCCATTACATGATCATATGATTTTGTTAATCTGCAGGTTTTGACCAGACCACTGCAAGGGCTTGGACTGTCCGATAGGACCATGGATGTTATAGCTTTGGCTTGGCGAGATAGCACTAAAAAACAATATATGTCGCATATAAAGAAATGGGAAGTCTTTTGTAGACAGTCAAATATATCTTATCATAGTGTGAACATATCAAATGTATTGGAGTTCCTTGCTGGGTTGCATTTTGATCAGCACTTAAGCTATAGTGCCAATAATAGTGCTCGTAGTGCTTTATCCTCCTATTTAGGACACATTTCTGACTGTGAATCAATCGGGTCTCATCCATTAATATCCAGGTTTATGAAAGGGCTTTTTAATAGAAATCCTCCCAGACCAAGGTATCAAGAAATTTGGGATGTCAGCATTGTGCTTACTTTGCTTAGGCAATGGACTCCAATCACGTCAATGTCTTTACAGAAGTTAACATTTAAAGTCGTTATGTTAATGGCATTAGTGTCAGCACAAAGAGTACAAACATTGCAAATGTTGCGTTTAGATTGCATGCATATGGCTTCAGATAACATTGTGTTTTATGTTTATGATCTAATCAAACAAAGCATAGCAGGGAAAACTGGAACAAAGGTAATGTTTAAAACTTACCCTGTTGATCAAAACACCATGTGTAGTTGACTCAATATATTGAAGTAACCAAGAGTCTTCGGGATGGTGAGACAGCGTTATTGATATGCACATAAAACCACATACAAAAGTATCAGTACAAACCATTTCTAGATGGTTAAAACAGGTTTTGGATTTAGCAGGAGTAGACACTGATGTGTTTAAATCTCACTCCACCAGGGCAGCAGCTACATCCGCGGCGAAGGTACAGGACGTGCCACTCGATCAAATTTTAGAGGCCACAGGGTGGTGTAAAGAAGAAACTTTTTCAAAGTTCTACGATAAACCTGTTCTCCGGTACCAGGCTTTGGACACGCAGTATTGGGTTCTCTGTGATTCTTAGCTTTGTTTTACTATCGATTTTATTATCGATTATGTTATCACTTATACTTTTAACACTTTATTGTTTATTGATTTGTTTACAATCGATTTATATTATCGATTTATGGTATCACTGTATACCTTTATCAATTTATTGTAAACTTTCCCCTGGTATAAAGGGGTTATCACTTTTGTTCTTTTATAATTAAAAGACTTATTACATAACTGAAGCAATGTTTTAAAAGATATATTATTTACTCACTACTGTGTTGACTTAGCCAGAGTGTCCTATGGAATGAATCTACGACATAAAAAACACAGAGCTACAAAATCTTCACGTAGTCACTCACGTGACTCCGAAGTAAAATAGAAAGATTAAACGAGAACTTACCAAGTTTGAAGTTTGATCGTGATTTTATGAGGAGTAACAATGAGGGATTACGTGCCCTCCACTCCCAACCCTCATAAAATAAATGATCATCTGGTAGTTCTTGTCTATGTTGAGCCTTACTATCTTACTCCGGCTATTGGTTCTGTGTTTTTCATGCCGCTGCTTTGAAGTATGCCGATCATGCGCCAGGCGGGGCTTCTTCACGTAATTCCTCATCGTTGCTCCTCATAGAATAACGATCAAACTTCAAACTTGGTAAGTTCTCGTTTAATCTTACTATCAAACGCTCATCACATGTTAACCCATTCATTCCTGGGATCACTCTTGTAAACCTCCTCTGGACCCTCTCCAGAGCCAGCACATAGAAACATAGAAACATAGAAATTATGTGCAGGAGCAGGCCATTCGGCCGTTCGAGCTTGCACCAACATTCAATATGATCATGGCTGATCATCCAACTCAGTATCCTGTACCTGCCTTCTCTCCATACCCCCTGATCCCTTCAGCCACAAGGGCCACATCCAACTCCCTCTTAAATATGGCCAACGAACTAGCCTCAACTACCTTCTGTGGCAGAGAATTCCACAGATTCACCACTCTCTGTGTGAAAAACGATTTTCTCATCTCGGTCCTAAAATACTTCCCCCTTATCCTTAAACTGTGACCCCTTGTCCTGGACTTCCCCAACATCGGGAACAATCTTCCTGCATCTAGCCTGTCCAACCCCTTAAGAATTTTGTAAGTCTCTATGAGATCACCCCTCAATCTTCTAAATTCCAGCGAGTACAAGCCAAGTCTATCCAGTCTTTCTTCACATGGAAGTCGTGCCATCCCAGGAATCAGTCTGGTGAACCTTCTCTGTACTCCCTCTATGGCAAGAATGTCTTTCCTCAGATTAGTAGACCAAAACTGTACGCAATACTCCAGGTGTGGCCTCACCAAGACCGTGTACAACTGCAGTACAACCTTCCTGCTCTTGTACTCAAATCCTTTTGCTATGAATGCCAACATACCATTCGCATTCTTCACAGCCTGCTGCACCTGCATGCCTACTTTCAATGACTGGTGTACCATGACACCCAGGTCTCGCTGCATCTCCCCTTTTCCTAATCGGTCACCATTCAAATAAGAGTCTACCTTCCTGTTTTTGCCACCAAAGTGGATAACCTCACATTTATCCACATTATACTGCATCTGCCATGCATTTGCCCATTCACCCAGTCTATGCAAGTCATCCTGCAGCTTCCTAGCATCCTCCTCACAGCTAACACAGCCCCCCAGCTTCGTGTCATCCGCAAACATCGAGATGTTGCATTTAATTCCCTCGTCCAAATCATTAATGTATATTGTAAAGAGCTGGGGTCCCAGCACTGAGCCTTGCGGCACCCCACTAGTCACTGTCTGCCATCCTGAAAAGGACCCGTTCACTCCTACTCTTTGCTTCCTGTCTGCCAGCCAGTTCTCTATCCACATCAATACTGAACCACCAATACCGTGTGCTTTAAGTTTGTATACCAATCTCTTGTGTGGGACCTTGTCGAAAGCCTTCTGAAAGTCCAGATACAACACATCCACTGCTTCTCCCTCATCCACTCTACTAGTTACATCCTCAAAAAATTCAATAAGATTCGTCAGACATGATTTACCCTTCGTAAATCCATGCTGACTTTGTCCAATGATTTCACCACTTTCCAAATGCGCTGCTATCCCAACTTTAATAATTGACTCTAGCAGTTTCCCCACTACTGATATTAGACTAACTGGTCTGTAAATCCCCGTTTTCTCTCTCCCTCCTTTTTTAAAAAGTGGGGTTACATTAGCTACCCTCCAATCCTCAGGATCTACACCAGAATCTAAAGAGTTTTGAAAAATTATCACTAAGGCAACTGCTACTTCTGGGGCTACTTCCTTAAGTACCCTGGGATGCAGCTATCTGGCCCTGGGGATTTATCGGCCTTTAATCCATTCAATTTACCCAACACCTCTTTCCGGCTAACCTGGATTTCACTCATTTCCTCCATCTCATTTGACCCGCGATCCCCTGCTATTTCCGGCAAATTATTTATGTCTTCCTTAGTGAAGACAGAACCAAAGTAATTATTCAATTGGTCTCCCATGTCCTTGTTCCCCATGATCAATTCACCCGTTTCTGACTGCAAGGGACCTACATTTGTTTTAACTAATCTTTGGCGCTTCACATATCGATACAAACTTTTGCAGTCAGTTTTTATGTTTCCTGCCAGTTTTCTTTCATACTCCATTTTCCCTTTCCTAATTAAGCCCTTTGTCCTCCTCTGTTGGTCTCTGAATTTCTCCCAGTCCTCTGGAAGGCTGCTTTTTCTGGCTAATTTGTACGCTTCATCATTTTCTTTGATACTATCCCTGATTTCCTCGTTATCCACGGATGCGCCACCTTCCCTGATTTATTCTTTTGCCATACTGGGATGAACAATTGTTGTAGTTCATGCATGCAGTCTTTAAATGCCTTCCATGGCATATCCACCGTCAACCCTTCAAGAATCAATTGCCAGTCGATCTTGGCCAATTCACGTCTCATACCCTCAAAGTTACCTTTCTTTAAGTTCAGGACCCGTGTTTCTGAATTAACAATGTCGCTCTCCATCCTAATGAAGAACTCAACCATATTATGGTCACTCTTGCCCAAGGGCCCACGTACAACAAGGCTTCTAACTAACCCTTCCTCATTACTCAATATCCAGTCTAGAATCGCCTGCTCTCTCGTTGGTTCCTCCACATGTTGGTTTAGAAAATTATCCCGCATACATTCCAAGAAATCCTCTTCCTCAGCACCCCTGCCAATTTGATTCATCCAATCTATATGTAGATTGAAGTCACCCATTATAACAGTTTTACCTTCGTTGCACGCATTTCTAATTTCCTGGTTGATGCCATCCCCAACTCCACTACTACTGTTAGGTGGCCTGCACACAACACCCACTAGCGTTTTCTGCCCCTTAGTGTTTCGCAGCTCCACCCATATCGATTCCACATCCTCCAAGCTAATGTCATTCCTTTCTATTGCGTTAATCTCCTCTCTAACCAGCAATGCTACCCCACCTCCTTTTCCTCTCTGTCTATCCTTCCTGAATATTGAATATCCCTGGATGTTCAGCTCCCAGCCTTGGTCACCCTGGAGCCATGTCTCCGTGATCCCAACTATATCATAATTATTAATAGCTATCTGCACATTCAACTCATCCACCTTATTACGAATGCTCCATCCTTCCTCAGATATGGTGCCCAAAAATGCTCACAATATTCCAAATGCAGCTTGACCAGGCCTTGTAGAGCCTCAACATTACATCCCTGTTTTGTAGTCTAGCCATCTTGAATTAAATATATTGTATCTTCATAAGATTCTATGAATGTTGGGTTAGGTCAGTGATGAGTGGTTGAGTAGACCACTACATTCTCTTCAATTAAAAAAAATAAGGCATGATCTCTTTGGAACTTTTTGAAGGTGCTCGTTTGGTTGTTTGTAGGGTATATGTTTCCTGTGGCAGAGTAGTCTAGACCCAGTCAGACAGATTGGTAGAAAATTGGACAGGGCATTTACGACTAAGATAAGAAAACAATCCTTTCTCCTTGTAAGGTGCAACGGATAAAGAAATAAAGTCTTCAGAATTCTCTACCCTGGAAGGCCCTGGAGGTTCGGGCCTTGTTTATTCAAAAAATAGATTTGAAAGGTTATGTACCCTAAGAAATTAAGACATGTGGAGTGAAGGATCGAAAAATGGTGCAGAGGTGAAACAGTTATATTTTATTGATAATCAGCAGTCTTGGTATTAGTACTGGATTACCATTATCTCATGTATCGAGATAATGTTTCGCAAATTGACCAGGCCGTACATACTTTACACAATTATGTGATGGGCTGGTCTGTGTGATGGGCTGGGCTGTGTGATGGGCTGGTCTGTGTGATGGACCGGGCTGTGTGATGGGCTGGGCTGTGTGATGGGCTGGTCTGTGTGTTGGGCTGGGCTGGGCTGTGTGATGGGCTGGGCTGTGTGATGGGCTGGGCTGTGTGATGGGCTGGTCTGTGTGATGGGCTGGGCTGTGTGATGGGCTGGGCTGTGTGATGGGCTGGGCTGTGTGATGGGCTGGGCTGTGTGATGGGCTGGGCTGTGTGATGGGCTGGTCTGTGTGTTGGGCTGGGCTGGGCTGTGTGATGGGCTGGTCTGTGTGATGGACTGGGTTCAATCCTCAATTCTCTACAATGTCTTCTGGTCTTGGACAACACAGTTTTCAAACCCAATTCTGATGCACACCAAGAGGATGGTTTTTATGGTGAATCTTGAGAATATCATTTAACCATATAACCATATAACAATTACAGCACGGAAACAGGCCCTCTCGGCCCTTCCAGTCCGTGCCGACCATTTGTTTTCCCCTGGTCCCATCTACCTGCACTCAGACCATACCCCTCCATTCCCTTCCCGTCCATATACCTATCCACTTTACTTTTGAATGTTAAAATCGATCCTGCCTCCACCACTTCTGCTGGAAGCTCATTCCACACAGCCACCACCCTCTGAGTAAAGAAGTTCCCCCTCACGTTACCCCTAAACTTCCGTCCCTTAATTCGCATGTCATGCCCTCTTGTTTGAATCTTCCCTACCCTTAATGGGAAAAGCTTATCCATGTCAACTCTGTCTATCCTTTTCATCATTTTAAAGACCTCAATCAAGTCCCCCCTTAACCTTCAGTGCTCCAAAGAATAAAGACCTAACTTGTTCAACCTTTCTCTGTAACATAGTTGCTGGATCCCACGCAACATTCTAGTAAATCTCCTCTGTACTCTCTCTATTTTGTTGACATCCTTCCTATAATTAGGCGACCAAAATTGTACACCATACTCCAGAATTGGTCTCACCAATGCCTTGTACAATTTTAACATTACTTCCCTGCTCCTATATTCAATGCTCTGATTTATAAAGGCCAGCACACCAAAGGCTTTCTTTACCATCCCATCTACATGCGATTCCACCTTCAGGGAACTATGCACAGTTATTCCTAGATCTCTCTGTTCCACAACATTCCTCAATTCCCTACCATTTACCATGTACGTCCTATTTTGATTTGTCCTGCCAAGATGTAGCACTTCACACTTATCAGCATTAAACTCCATCTGCCATCTTTCAGCCCACTTTTCCATATGGCCCAAATCTCTCTGTAGACTTTGAAAATCTACTTCATTATCCACAACACCACCTATCTTAGTATCTGCATACTTACTTATCCAATTTTCCACCCCATCATCCAGATCATTGATGTACATGACAAACAACAGTGGACCCAACACAGATCCCTGAGGCACCCCACTGGTCACCGGCTTCCAAACTGACAAACAGCCATCCACCATTACTCTCTGACATCTCCCATTCAGCCACTGTTGAATCCATCTTGCTACTCCACCATTAACACCCAATGATTGAACCTTCTTAACCACACTTCCATGGGGAACCTTGTCAAAGGCCTTACTGAAATCCATATAGACAACATCCACTGCTTTACCCTCATCAATTTCCCTAGTAACCGCTTCAAAAAATTCAAGAATGTTTGTCAAACATGACCTTCCAGGCACAAATCCATGTTGGCTGTTCCTGATCAGACCCTGTTTATCCAGATGCTTATATATATTATCTCTAAGTATCTTTCCATTAATTTACCCACCACTGACGTCAAACTAACAGGCCTATAATTGCTAGGTTTATTCTTTGAACCCGTTTTAAACAATGGAACAACATGCGCAGTACGCCAATCCTCCGGCACTATTCCCGTTTCTAATGACATTTGAAATATTTCTGTCATAGCTCCTGCTATTTCTACTCTAACTTTCCTCAATGTCCTAGGGAATATCCTATCAGGACCTGGAGATATATCCACTTTTATATTTTTCAAAAGTGTCAGTACTTCCTCCTCTTTGAATCTCATAGTTTCCATAGCTACTCTACTTTTTTTTCCTTACTTCACATAGTTCAATATCCTTCTCCTTGGTGAATACCGAAGAAAAGAAATTGTTCAATATCTCCCCCATCTCTTTTGGCTCTGCCGATAGCTGTCCATTCTGTCTCTCTAATATTCTAATTTTATCCCTCGTTATCCTTTTGCTATTAATATAGCTGTAGAAACCCTTTGGATTTACTTTCACCTTTCTTGCCAAACCAACCTCATATCTTCTTTTAGCCTTCCTAATTTACTTTCTTAAGATTCTTTTTACATCTTTATACTCCTCTAGCACCTCATTTACTCCATACCTCCTATAATTATTGTAGATATCTCTCTTTTTTCGAAACAAGTGTCCAATTTCCCTTGAAAACCATGTCTCTTTCCAATTTTTACTATTTCCTTTCACCCTAACAGGGACATAAAGATTCTGTACTCTTACAATTTCCCCTTTAAATGTCCTCCATGTCTCTTCTACATCCTTCCCATAAAACAGAGTGTCCCAATTCACTCCTTTTAAATCCTTACGCATTCCCTCAAAGTTAGCCTTTCTCCAATCAAAAATCTCCACCCTGGGTCCAGTTCTGACTCTCTCCATAATTATATTGAAACTAATGGTATTGTGATCACTGGTCCCGAAGTGCTCAACAACGCATACCTCCGTCACCTGACCTGCCTCATTTCCTAACAGGAGGTCCAGCACTGCCCCTTCTCTGGTCGATACCTCTATGTACTGCTGCAAACAACTATCCTGCACACATTTTACAAACTCCAAACCATCCAGCCCATTTACAGAATGTGTTTCCCAGTCTATTTTTGGAAAATTGAAATCTCCCACAATCACTACCTTGTGTTTACTACTAATATCTGCTATCTCCTTACATATTTGCTCTTCCAATTCTCGCTCCCCATTTGGCGGTCTATAATACACCCCTAAAAGTGTTGCTACACCGTTCCCACTTCTCAGTTCCACCCTATTTGGTTGCTCCTATTCCTATTTTTTCCCCATTATAACCAGTCACACATATTTCATTTAACCTGCCCCATCATTTAGTTCTCTGTCTTTAATCACAATATTACCGCCTTCATTAGTTGGCTTCTGAACAACTGAATTGCACCTTTGTTGGCTGGTATTTTACTGGTAGAGGGAATCACATTGGTTCAACTGTGTCGCCGGCATAAAATTATGTTCCCTCGCTGCCCTTGGAAGTCAATAAGAAGTCAAGACTTATTTCAAGAGGGCGAGGATGCAAAAAAACAGGGATGTAATGCTGAGGCTTTATAAGGCACTGGTCAGGCCGCATTTGGAGAATTGTGAGCAATTTAGGGCACCATATATGATGCGCTGGCTCTGGACAGAATCCAGAGGAGGGTTAGAAGAATGATCACAGGAATGAATGGGTTAACCTATGATGAGCGTTTGATGGCACTGGGCCTGTACTCGCTAGAGTTTGGAAGAATAAGGGGGGGGGGGGACCTCATTGGAATGAACCGAATGGTGAAAGGCTTGGATAGAGTGGATGAGGTGGGGATACTTCCACCAGTGGGAGAGTCTAGGACTGGAAGTCATCGCCTCAGAATTAAAGGATGTTCCTGTGGAAAGGAGATGAAACAAATGTATTTAGTCAGAGGGTGGTGAATCTGTGGATTTCATTGCCACCGAAGGCTGTGGAGGCCAAGTCAGTGGATATTTTTGTCAGTGGTTATGGGGAAAAGGCAGGAGAATGGGGTTTGGATGGAGAAATAGCTAACCCATGATTGAATGGCGGAATAGACATGATGGGCCGGATGGTCTAATTCTGCTCCTATCACTGATGACATGACCTTATGAAGTCATCGCTTGACCCTGAATCAAGCACCCCTTGAATGTTGAGCAAGAGGATCGGAAAAAAAGATCTGCTTACTAAAATAATACAAATGGAAGTGATGAACAGAGGCAGGCACAGTGGAACAGAGTGAGTGTTTACGCGGGTAAAGTATGAAAAGGGGGTTTGATAAACCCGGGACTCCGGTGCACGGCTCTGGGTCTGTGCAGCGCAGTAGTGAGTCCGGAACTGCCCAGAGTAATCCTATTTATTGCAGTTACTCGGATCAATGACCGAGCGCGGACCCGACTGATCATTCAAATGGAAATAACTGGAGATGTTTGTGAGTTGGAGTGTGTGGAACTGTGATGTAATTTGTGGTCCCAGTGGAGAAGGGTGATGTATAAATCAGGCTGCAGCGTGAATCGCTTCAATATGGCATCTGTACCTTTGCCATAACCAGATCTTGCTCCTATCCATCATAAAATGCAGGGAACAGAGGCGGCTGATGCGACCATCATTTGTTACCAGATTCTTGCAATTATCGGTATCCCAGGTGAGTTATTTTGTTGTCACCTCCGTCGCTTTACTTCAGATTATCTGTATTCAGGAGTATCTCCTCTTTTGAGTTTTAGTCTACTTTCTTGTCACGTGTAGCGAGGTACAGTGAAGCCTTTCTTGCGTGTTAACCAGTCAGCGGAATGACAATGCATGATTACAGCCGAGCCACCCACAGTGAACAAATACATGACACAGATAATACCGTGAATAACGTACAGTGCAAGATAAAGTCCAGTAAAGTCCGATCAAAAATATGTAGCTACAGATGCTGGTTTAAACCGAAGACAGGTTCAAAAGCTGAAGTAAATCGGCGGGTCAGGCAGCATCTGTGGAGGAATAGGTGACGCTTTCGGGTCGAGACCCTTCTTCAGGGGGGGATTGGAACGAGAGATATAGACGGCATTTAGGACAAATGAATGGCAGGAATGCCTATTCATTTTCTCCAGAGATGCTGTGTGTCTGATCAAATATAGTCCGAGGGTCCCCAGTGAGGTAGAAAGTAGCTATGAAGCTGCAACCTGTCACTTAGCCCCATACCCGGTCGATGAGGGCAATTGGTCTGTTGTTGAATATCCCACATCGTTCCCCTTCACACAGCCAATGATGTCGGCCCTGCAATATTGACTGCACCAGTTACAATGTTCCCGGTTCGGTTATTCCCAGCGTTCCCGTGACCAGAGACACGTTCTCGATGCTGGGGGGTTCTCTCTGGTCATGACCTGCCTTGTCATCTTGTTACAGCAAACGTTCTCTCTCTCGTGGTCCTGTCCCGGGGAATGTGCGGCCTCTCCAAAGTGGTCATCCGTTACATGCTAACTATGGCAGTCGCGGATCAATGGTCTGTATATTTAATGTCACCGTCGGGAACGTCCTCAGGTATCATTTTCCGGATTCATTCCTGGCATACACCTGTACGTGTCGCCTTACATCCTTTATACAAATATCCTGCGTACAATTCTCCGTCTGGTCCACAGTGTCATTCACAGTCGACCGCTTCTTCGCCATTTGTTGCCAGAAATTAAAATCAAAATACTGCACCGAGAGAACCGCCGCAGTGATTCTAACGACAGTGTGTTTGTGCAGCTTTTTGATCCATATTCCAGTTTATTTTCGGTATGAGCCCAGCTATATTGCCGGTGATATACGATGGGGCTGCCATACAGTTGCAGAATATGCTACATCGACCGCATGGAAGACGTACAAATGGTTCTCCAAACTTTTGGTACCACTGCTGCCACTGCCGCTGGTACTGCTGTTAAATTCACTGACCGTCGGACACATTGTACAGGTCAGTCGAATTCGCAGCGCCCTGAAGCGCCGCGTGGACGGTAATATCTGTGATCCCGAGATCAGAAACCGGAGGACTTCAATCATTCTGTTATTTGCCATCTCGGGGAGCTTCACTGCGCTGTGGACTCCGGTTATGATACTCGACTTGTGTTTCGAAGTCACGCAGAGTTTTGCGGTCAACGCCCCGAGGTCCCTTTATCTTGCGATTAGAATAGCGCTTCTGCTAATGTATTTGAGTTCCTGTACAAACACGTGTATTTATGCTCATGTCCAGAGGAGGTTCCGGGAGGAAGCGAAGAAAGTGATAGCATATCCATTTATTATTATTGTCCGGTTTTTAAAAATAAATTAGACCGTTGAATGGAAGCTTGTTGCCTGATTTCTTGCATTACCTGCCATTTAACTGCCCTTCCCTTTCCCATACCGACATCTGTCCTTGGCCATAAGAGAGAGGCCACACACAAACTGGCGGAACAGCACCTCATATTCTGCTGGGTTAGCCTAGCACCCAACGGTATGAAGATTGATGTGTAGCAAGGAACCGCAGATGCGCGTTCAAACCGAAGATAGACACAACATGCTGGAATAACTCGGCGGGACAGGCGGCATCTCTGGAGAGAAGGAATGGGAAACGTCACACTTTACTTCTCTCCAGAGATGCTGCCTGTCCCACTGAGTTACTGCGGCATTTGTGTCTTTCGTTATAAATATTGAATATCCCAATTTTAACTAGTAACCCCCTCTCTTTCATGTGCCGCTAACCCGATACGGCACCCGTTCTTCCCACTTCCCCCAACCCCATGTCCCCTTCCATCGACATCCCTCGCTCTGGCTTCACATTTCACTCCTCTTCTTTCCACACCCAACAGAATGTTGTCTCCTTTTCACCTTTAGCCCTTTTCATTATGTTCAACCATCTGCCAATCACCCTCCCCCTCACCCGAATCCACGCAATACTGGTGTCGGGAGGAACTGCAGAAGCTAGTTTCTAACGAAGATAGACATAAAGTGCTGGAGTAACTCCGCGGGTCAGGCAACATCTCTGAATAAAAAACATATGTGACGTTTCGGTTCCGAACTTTTCTTCAGACTGAAAGAAACGTTACCTGTTATTTTTCTTCAGAGATGCTGCCAGACCCGCTGAGTTACTCCAGTACTTTGTACCTCAGAAAAAACGACCCGAAAGGTCACCAACTCTTGTTCTCCAGAGTCGCTGGAGATGCTGCCTGACCCGCCAAGTTACTGCAACACCTTGTGTCCATCCACATTACCCGCCAGGCTTTATTCCGGCCCCACGTCTCATTTTGCACCTTTCTTCCCCTACTCCAATCAGTATGAACGAGAGGCTCGACCGAAATCGTAGTCTGTCAATTCCCTCCACAGATGCTGCCTGACCCACCTAGTTCCTTCAGCACGTTGTATTCCGACCCTAAAACATCGTGCTGTTGGTTTAAAGGCGAAGATTGAATGACCGGACAGTGTAAGGTTCCAAACAATGGAACGCACAGTTTAATTATAGTTTCATCCATTTGTGGAAATCCCCGGGCGGGGGTCGGGGGTGCAGGCGGGACGTGCCCCCTTCATGTTTTCGGAGATGGGGGACGTTTCGTCTAAGGAGCGAAGGAGATAGGGGACGTTTCGGGTCGAGACCCTTCTTCAGCTAGTCACAAAATGCTGGAGTAATTACATGTGGTTAAGTTACATGTGGCCCCGGGAGGTAAAGAGGCTTGAGAAATATAAATGCTGAAATACGCGCGGATCAATGCGGGGTATCCAGAGCTGAAAGTTGCAATGAAATGAGATTGAACAAGACGACTTTGACACAAAACGCAGGAGTAACTCAGCGGAACAGGCGGCAGGAGAGAAGGAAAAATGCAAAAAAAGTGAAACTATCGCCCGGGAAAATCGAGAACTACTTGGCTCCCTTCTCCTCAGACCTAAACGCAGCGATCCCCCCTTCTCTGTGTTATGTGTGTCAACATGCATTCATTCCTGAAATCAGAGAAAAAGGCGAATGTATTCCCCCCCTCGTCCCCCGAAAACAAACCTAATCCACGTTTCCCAAACACCAGTCCGAAGAAGTGTCTCAACCCGAAACGTCACCCATCCGTTCTCTCCAGAGATGTGTCTATTTTTCCCAAACACTCGTTAGAATCAAGAAGCCATCTCTTGGGCTTTATGTATGAGAACCATCTCCACTTTCAGGTTTTTTTTCTGGAGGGATTAAAAGTAATTAAATGTGTATGTCCTACTTCCCGCTGTTAAGTTACTAGTTGCTTTCAGTGTTTTTGTTTTATCTCTTCTTATATCCCACCTGGAGCTGTATTTTCACCGACTCGCCAACACCCCCCCCCCCCCCCCCCCCTCCCCCGCTCGTGGAGTTACTCAGCAGTAGGCAACCCAGGAACCACACAAAGTATATATACAGCACATGGACATGTCTATATATATATACAAACATACACATGTCCATGTGCTGTATATATACTTTGCGTGGTTCCTGGGTTGCCTACTATATATAACTATATTGCCTACTATATTGCCTATATATAAAATATGAGAGAGAGAGAGAGAGAGAGAGAGAGAGAGAGAGAGAGAGAGAGAGAGAGAGAGAGAGAGAGAGAGAATACATATATAGAAACTTAGAAACATATAAAATAGGTGCAGGGGTAGGCCATTCAGCCCTTCGAGCCTGCACCGCCATTCAATATGATCATCGCTGATCATCCAACTCAGTATCCTGTACCTGCCTTCTCTCCATACCCCCTGATCCCTTTAGCCACAAGGGCCACATCTAACTCCCTCTTAAATATAGCCAAGGAACTGGCCTCAACTACCCTCTGTGGCAGAGAATTCCACAGATTCACCATTCTCACAATTGCAGTATATATAATATATATATGTATTTGTAGTATAATATGTATATACATATTATATATATTATATATATTTCAATTCCAACTCGAAGCAATTGAGAGGCGATTTCTTGGGGCCATGTAATTTAACGTGTGTCTTTGCTTTTAAAAGTGAAGCTGTTTAATTGTTTACGCTGCGCTGTGTTTCGTGTTGGGGAGAGTGTTGC
Organism: Okamejei kenojei; assembly: GCA_035221665.1. Classification (NCBI taxonomy): domain Eukaryota; kingdom Metazoa; phylum Chordata; class Chondrichthyes; order Rajiformes; family Rajidae; genus Okamejei; species Okamejei kenojei. The sequence continues at coordinate 3,864,142 of CM069160.1, read as the reverse complement.
TGTTACAATGCTTTCGATTCTATTCTGCTCCCCCTTCCACAGAAAAATGCCTAAATTTGTCTTTGTGCCCGGTCTCCTGGGAGCAATCCAAACCAGGGGAACAATGAACCCTCAGAGGCTTCGCGTTCCTTGCTTCTATATATGGACCTCGCTCGCTCGCAACTGTTTGAACAACCAGGCATCAGCCAACACGGAGGCCTGATTACTGAAAACAAAGTAAACTTGTACCAGACCTCATCATCTTCCTTCCGCCCACCCGTAACCACGGCACCACACTTTCAACAGAAACCTTAATATTTAAAGAATATATTTTTGGACATTGGATTGTCTGAAGAAGGGTCCCGAGCAGAAACGCCACATGTGTGTGTGTGTGTGTGTGCGTGCGTGCGTGCGTGCGTGCGTGCGTGCATGCGTGCGCGCGCGCGCGCGTGTGTGTGTGTGTGTGTGTGTGCGTGCGTGCGTGCGTGCGTGTGTGTGTGTGTGTGTGTGTGTGTGTGTCTGCTGTCGGGTCCCGGCGGCCGCTCAAAGTCAGTCACCCGAGCTGCTTCCTTCCTCGGAAGTGGCGGCCAGTTCTGCTGTCTGTGTGTATCTGTGTGTATGTGTGTGTGTGTGTGTGTGTGTGTGTGTGTGTGTGTGCGCGCTGTCGGATCCCGGCGGCCGCTCAAAATCAGTCACCCGAGCTGCTTCCTTCCTCGGAAGTGGCGGCCAGTTCTGCTGTCCGCGCGCGCGTGTGTGTGTGTGTGTGTGTGTGTGTGTGTGTGTGTGTATGTGTGTGTGTGTGTGTGTGTGTGTGTGTGTATCTGTGTGTGTATCTGCTGTCGGGTCCCGGCGGCCGCTCAAAGTCAGTCACCCGAGCTGCTTCCTTCATCGGAAGTGGCGGCCAGTTCTGCTGTCCGTGCCCGGAGCGCTGCGGCTGCCAACCAAGCTAATTCACTCCCCGGCCACAATAAAACCATATAGCAATGACAGCATAGAAACAGGCCATCTCTGCCCTTTTACTCCGTGCCGTTTACTGTCACCTAGTCCCATCTACCTGCACTCAGACTGGACCGTGGCAAGTGGGTTACTAACCCCAATCCCCTCCTTCACAACGCCAGACTCCCCAAATACTATGAACTGAGCTCTCCCCCCACCCCGGGAAATACAGTATTTAAAACATAAAGCACCAAGAAATGCACTTACCACGTTATTGGTTACTGGAGGGTGCGCATTTTCCCTTTGTAGCTCGTATTAATAGATGCGGCCGCGCTGAAATAACTCAAAGCCACAGGATGGAGATGTATTTTAACATTGTTGCTTTATTAATTCACGTTTGGCTCAAGAGTAACGGGAGAGGAACTTGGTAACTCGGAGGAGGAACTTGGAACATCGCAGAAATGACATACCCGTGGGAACTCGGTTAAACACTTGAACATAAACTTGAAGTCTCGTACACAACCACGAGTTGTACTCGGGGTACCTCGTGGGTCTGTTATCGCTGGAGGCCCGGGCTAGTCTCGAAGTCTCTTCCTTTTACTTGGTAGGAGCAACGCAGTGTGCTCCCCGGGGGGGGGGGGGGGGGTGGGGGGGGGGGGGGGGGGGGGGGGGGGGGGGGGGGGGGGGGGGGGGGGGGGAACGCGATGGTACTCAGGAAGGGTATACTCGGTTGCATTAGTGATCACTTTCACGAACAAACACGGTCTGAAACAAAAACTCCACCGATACGTGGCGCAGAGAAGTTACAACATTCAATGCACCTCCCTTGGTACAAGCGAATCTGTAAGAATCGTCCCACTGACACCAATGGTGCGAATAGTAGACACAGAATGCTGGAGTAACTCAGCGGGTCAGGCAGCATCTGTGAAGGAAAAGTCCTGACGAGACACATCGCCCACTCCTCGCCAGAGATGCTGCCTGGCCCGCTGAGTTACTCCAACATTTTGTGTCTGTCTCCAGTATAAACCAGCATCTGCAGTTCCATCCCACGCATTGAATGATGTAAACAGTTATATTTTGATCAACTCAAACCGCAATGGTTTTGTTTTCCGGGCCGGCTATTTTCCTAATGCTGTTTAACATTAACAGCCTAACCCGCTGTTGCAATGTTTGTTAGAACCTATGTCCCACGCCCCAATCGTTTGATAATTAGGAAAACATACAATGCAGTTCAATTTCTTCTTTAGTTTTTAATTTGGAGTGGAACAATGTAGAAAGAAAAGAGTGCGTTCTTTCATAGACACAAAAAGCTGGAGTAACTCAACAGGTCAGGCAGCATCTCCGAAGAAAGGGAAAAGGCGACGATTTGGGTCGAGAGCCTTCTTCAGACCCAAAATGTAACCTATTCCATTCTCCAGAAATGCTGCCTGACCCGGTGAGTTCCTCCAGCAGTTAATGGTTTGCTCAAAGTGCCAGAATCTGCAGTTCCTGGCGTCTCTCTGGTTTGATAACATGCTCAGTAACATTGAGCTAATATCAATTATGATTTACCATTAATACACATAGTGATTGTGCTATAACGTGCTAGATTGTGCTATATATATAAGCATCTGGATAAACAGGGTCTGATCAGGAACAGTCAACATGGATTTGTGCCTGGAAGGTCATGTTTGACAAACCTTCTTGAATTTTTTGAAGCGGTAACTAGGGAAATTGATGAGGGTAAAGCAGTGGATGTTGTCTATATGGATTTTAGTAAGGCCTTAAACAAGGTTCCCCATGGAAGGTTGGTTAAGAAGGTTCAATCTTTGGGTGTTAATGGCGGAGTAGCAAGATGGATTCAACAGTGGCTGAATGGGAGATGTCAGAGAGTAATGGTGGATGGCTGTTTGTCAGGTTGGAAGCCGGTGACCAGTGGGGTGCCTCAGGGATCTGTGTTTGGTCCACTGTTGTTTGTCATGTACATCAATGATCTGGATGATGGGGTGGAAAAATTGTATAAGTAAGTATGCAGATGATACTGAGATAGGTGGTGTTGTGGATAATGAAGTAGATTTTCAAAATCTACAGAGAGATTTGGGCCATTTGGAAAAGTGGGCTGAAAGATGGCAGATGGAGTTTAATGCTGATAAGTGTGAAGTGCTACATCTTGGCAGGACAAATCAAAATAGGACGTACATGGTAAATGGTAGGGAATTGAGGAATGCTGTGGAACAGAGGGATCTAGGAATAACTGTGCATAGTTCCCTGAAGGTGGAATCGCATGTAGATAGGGTGGTAAAGAAAGCCTTTGGTGTGCTGGGCCTTTTATAAATCAGAGCATTGAATATAGGAGTAGGGAAGTAATGTTAAAATTGTACAAGGCATCGGTAAGACCAATTCTGGAGTATGGTGTACAATTTTGGTCGCCTAGTTATAGGAAGGATGTCAACAAAATAGAGAGAGTACAGAGGAGATTTACTAGAATGTTGCCAGGGTTCCAGCAACTATGTTACAGAGAAAGGTTGAACAAGTTAGGTCTTTATTCTTTGGAGCGCAGAAGGTTAAGGGGGGACTTGATTGAGGTCTTTAAAATGATGAAAGGGATAGACAGAGTTGACGTGGATACGTTTTTCCCATTGAGGGTAGGGAAGATTCAAAGAAGAGGGCATGACATGAGAATTAAGGGACAGAGGTTTCGGGTAACGTGAGGGGGAACTTCTTTACTCAGAGGGTGCTGGCTGTGTGGAATCAGCTTCCAGCAGAAGTGGTGGAGGCAGGATCGATTTTAACATTTAAGAGTAAAGTGGATAGGTATATGGACGTGAAGGGAATGGAGGGGTATGGTCTGAGTGCAGGTAGATGGGACTAGGGGAAAACAAATGGTCGGCACGGACTGGAAGGGCCGAGAGGGCCTGTTTCCGTGCTGTAATTGTTATATGGTTATATGGTTATAACATCAGGATAAGCGCTCAAGCAAGAACACCAAGCCCAATGCCAAAGTAGTGTCTAAACTGCCAGAGGACAATAACTGACGTAATCTTCAATGATGAGCTATCCACATGTTGGCAAACGCACAAGCTAAATGTTTCACCAATAAACCGTATCCCATGAGCCACATGAGAATCTAAAATACATTTGGCAAATAGAGAGAGGGAACCGACACCTGTACATTGAATTGAATCGAATTTCCTTTATTTTTATTCAAACAAGTTTAAACAAAATTTCGTGCATGACAGTTACAAAGGCAACAAAACAAGCAATTACAGAGACCAAATGCTCTCTGCAGATTAGAAAGCAATTTTATTAACTAATTGACACCCTCTATTTTTACAGCTGGCAATTGGGGTAAAAATGTTTAATACATCCAAGAATACAAAGTTTTAGGTTGCATATAATTCAGTTCATTTATATATTGCTTGGTTTAATAGCTCGGTATCCATACTACAGTTACCACAGATTAAAAAAAAAACACTGGACGTCATGCTGGGCAACATAATATAGGACATGTTCAAGAAGGAACTGCAGATGCTAGAAAATCGAAGATAGAGAAAAATGCTGGAGAAACTCTGCGAGTGCGGCAGCATCTATGGAGCGAACGAAATAGGCGTCGTTTCGGGCGACGTTTCGGTCCGAAACCCTTCTTCATGACACTTTCAAGCTGCTTGAAGGCTGAAGCTACCGATGCCTGGCGTGTGTGTGTGATTTTGCGCATGCGCACGGCCGCCAAGAAATTGTCCCTCCGCTGTCCCCTGGTCCCCTCCACAGCACTGGAACAGGCCCTTTGGCCCACAATGTCTGTGTTGAACAGGATGTCAAGACCAACTCTTATTAGCCTGCACATAATATACCTCCATTCGCTGCACATCCGACAACAATAAGGGCAACATGGCGGTGCAGCACTGGAGTTGCTGCATTAAGTGCCACAGCCGGGTTTGATCTGGACTAATGTTAGTGTGCGGAAATCAGTGCGGACTCGGTGGGCTGAAGGGCTTGTTCCAACCTTTATCTCTAAACTAAACTAAACTAATAATTTTGCTCTGTTATCACTCTGAGCCAATTCGCTCCTATTCTCAGAATGGCTGAACATGCTTATTTCAATGTTACCCAGAGAATGGTGGATGCCTGCAAACTCATTCAAACGTATTTTTTAAACGCTCATAATTCAGAAATGACACTGGTGGATATACAATGAAATTCTCGGTCTGTTGCACATAAAACACTTCCACAGCTATTATACCACAGTTTTGATAATGAGTATTGTTCCCCGTGCTCTGTAGGGTCAATAAAACACAGGCCCCATACTTACCGTGTTCCATAAATACTCACATGGCAGGGTACTGGGATATTGTCTCTGTGGAATTTGCATGTTCTCCACGTGGCATTTCTCCAGGTGCTCCAGTTTCCTTGCACATCTCAAAGGTTTCTCAACTAAACTAAGCAATATTATCTAAACTGTGGTGTAGAGCGTGGTTCGTATTGAAAACAAAGATCCTTGTTGACTGGCCCATCAAATACTTGAAGCACTGAGTGAAGCATTACATGCAAAGGCAATTACTTCTCCACTACACCATCAGGTATGTGAACACGGAATGCAGGTTACAGTATGTGACAAAGAGAAGTGGCAAAATAACTAGGAAGGAACTGCAGATGCTGGTTTTACCCGAAGATAGGCTTAAAAAGCTGGAGTAACCCGAAGATAGGCTCAATAAGCGGGTCAAACTGCATTTCTCAGTCTGAAGAAGGGTCTCGACCCGAAATGTCACCTATGCCTTGTATCCAAAGATGCTGTCTGATCCGGTGAGTTTCCCAGCTTTTCGTGTCTATCTCCGGCAAGATAACTATATGACATGTGAGAGGCTTTTAGATTGACAATTTGATCTGCAGGAAGTAAGGGGATATGGATCATGTTGCAGTTAGATGGGATAAGTTCAGAATCTCACCATGTTCACCACAGACATTGTAGGCCAAAGGGCCTCTTCCTGAGATGTACTTCTTAATATTTTATGTAAAATAAGATTAGTGATCAGTTGTAATCCCCCTTGAACAGACGGCATCATTCAATAACTTCAATGTCCAATCTGATTTTGATCAGTTTACTGCACAGTTCTTGCAATCTTTGATACATTTCTGATCTAAAACTCTATATATCTCAACCTGGAAAATAGTCATTCACCTTGTCTTCACAGCTGCAATAGAAAGTTCAGGCAAATCATACACCTCCTGAAAAATAAATCTTCTTCGTATCTATTTTAAACAGGGACCCGACATGAGAGGTCTACCGAAAACGAAGAGAACAAAGAGGGTCCCAGGGTTGGGGGCCGCCGATAACACAGGTGAACCCAACATGCAGGAGCTGCCTAGAATAAAGACGGTCCCGGGGTTGGGGCGGGGGCGCCGATAACACAGGTGAACCCAACATGGAGGAGCTGCCCAGAATGAAGAGGGTCCCGGGGTTGGGGGGGGGGCGCCGATAACACAGGTGAACCCAACATGGAGGGGCTGCCGATAACAAAGAGGGTCCCGTGTTTGGGGGAGGGGGGCGCTGAGAACACAGGTGAATCCAACATGGAGGGGCTGCCGATAACAAAGAGGGTCCCGTGTTTGGGGGAGGGGGGGCGCTGAGAACACAGGTGAACCCAACATGGAGGGGCTGCGGAGTACAAAGAGGTTCCCGGGGTTGGGGGAGGGGCGCCGATAACACAAGTGAACCCAACATGGAGGGGCTACTGAGAACAAAGAGGGTCCCGGGGTTGGGAGGGCATGGATAACACAGGTGAATCCAACATGGAGCGGCTGCCGAGAATAAAGAGGGATGCGGGATTGGGAGGGGGGGCGCATATAACACAGGTGAACCCAAGATGGAGGGGCTGCCGACAACAAAGAGGGGCCCGGGGTTGGGAGGTGGCGCTTACAACACAGGTGAAGCCAACATGGAGGGGCTGCGGAGAACAAAAACGGACCATTGGGGACTGTAATGATTACTTTGTAACTTTATATACCTTGTGCATGTTTTGCAAAACGAATAATGTCACTGTGACTTGACGCACGTGACAATAACGTATTAATCAATCAATCAATCAAATGGCCGACCTTTTATTCCAAAATGTGGATTCCAATGAATGAGCTCAGAATCACCGGGAAACTGCAACTAAGACAGGCTCTTTGATCCACAATGATTGTGCTGAACATGATGCCAAGACCAATTCTTACCTCCTTGCACATAATCCATATCCATCCATTCCCTGCACATTCATGCGCCCATGTAAAAGTCTATTTAATGCCACAACCATATCTGCTTCCACCACCACCCCCGGCAGCACATTCCAGTCACTCATCACCCTTGGCGTCAAACACTTGCCCTGCACTCTTTTTTTAAACTTTGCCTCTCATTGTAAAGCTATACCTGCTCTTATTTGGTATTTCCTTCCTGGGTAAAAAGTCTGATGGTCTACCCTATCCCTCACAGTTGTATATAGTACTGACAGGTCTCCCCTCAATCCCCGACATTCCAGAGAAAACAATCCAAGTCTGTCCAACTTCTCCCTGTCACCAGTACCCCACTAATCCACGCATCATTCCGGTAGACCTCCTCTGCATCCCAAAGGAAGCTGATTGTGCTTCATGGTCAATGCAGTCCTCTCCTGGTCTCTGCGGTTCTTAGCTGGTCCCTGTTCATTGAGAGTTTTTCTCCTTTTCCTCTTCATCCAGCAATCAATTCCAATGATGATCCCCACGAGAATAAGAGGAAAGATTACAGCTCCAGTCACGATCCTAATCTTTATATCTTCTTTCGCTGCCCTCTCTGTAGTCATATATAGTGCAATTTAAACATTTATTGATCAATAGCAACTTTGTAATTATTTTATTATCTACATTAAACTAGCACTGTTCATATCTAATTACAAAGTAATAACGTTTTAGATTTATGTAATTGTCCAGACGATAGATGTGTTTAAAAAAAATCGATGAAAATCTTTAAAAATCATATTAGCATTGTGGCTTTGTGATTTTATCTGCAGCATTTAATTAAGAATTTAAAGAATCAAGTACGTCATAAATAGATTATTTGCAGTGTAGAGGTCAACAAGGCTATTTTCTTATGTTGACAATTGTTATTATAACAAATAAAAGTTAACCCATTTATAGATGATAACACTTCAAAGGTTTTAAATTGCTGATGGTTCAATGGTATCGGTCTCTCTCTCTCTCTCTCTCTCTCTCTCTCTCTCTCTCTCTCTCTCTCTCTCCCTCTCTCTCTCTCTCTCTCTCACTCTCTCCCCCTCCCTCTCCCCCCCCCCTCCCTCTCTCTCTCCCCCTCCCTCTCTCTCTCTCCCCCCTCCCTCTCTCTCTCTTTCTCTCTCTCTCTTTCTCACTCTCCCCCTCTCCCTCCATCTCTCTCTCTCTCTCTCTCTCCCTCCACCCCCTCTTTCTGTCTCACCCACATGAGCGCACACTCAGACATTAACATTACTGCCTATTCGTACTGACCAGCAATTGTAACCATGTCAGCTTCGCCCTGGCGTGAAAGGCCAAGCTGACTCTAACTTCTCTCTAACTTCTACTGGTACACAATAGAGAGCATGCTGATCGGTTGCATCGTGGCTTGGTTCAGCAACCTGAGTGCCCAGGAACGAAAAAGACTACAAAACGTAGTAAACGCTGCCCAGTCCATCATCGGCTCTGACCTCCCTACCATCGAGGGATCTATCGCAGTCGCTGCCTCAAAAAGGCTGGCAGCATCATCAAGGACCCACATCATCCTGGCCACACACTCATCACCCTGCTACCTTCAGGGAGAAGGTACAGGAGCCTGAAGAGTGCAACGTCAAGGTTCAGAAACAGCCTCTTCCCCACAGCCATCAGGCTATTGAACTCAACTCAAACAAAACTCTGAACATTAATAGCCCATTTTCTTTTTATTTGCACTTTATCTATTATTTATTCATGTGTGTATAATTTATATAATGGTATATGGACACACTGATATGTTCTGTATTCATGCCTACCATATTCTCTTGTGCTGAAGCAAAGGAAGAATTTCATTGTCCTATCTGACAACATGACAACATGACAACATTCTCTTGAACTCTTGATCTTGAGATCTTTGCAGAGGTCTTGTCTGGAACAAATAAGTCAGCGACAGAACAGGTGCTGCTACTTCAGACTGATAATGGGGTCGGTTATGGCATCACTACTAGCCTTTTGTGTAACTAGCTACTATCATAAAATTGGTTTCTCCCAGTGACTGCGTGGGTTTTGTCTGGGTGCTCCCGTTTCCTCCCACATTCCAAAGAAATACGGGCTTAAAGGTTAATTGGCTTAGGTAAAATTGTAAATTGCCCCCAGTGTAAATGTACGGGATGATCTCTGTTCGGCAAGGACTCAGTGAGCTGAAGAGCCTGTTCCTGCACCATATCTCTAAAGTGGAAAGTCTAAATCCACAGATTAGGTAAGAGTGTGAGTTGACGCTGTTATGTCAGTCCCGGAGGTGTCTGGTCTCAAGTGATCAGATTCATTGACTTGCCACTTACCCTGTGGAACATTGACTCCCTGCAGCAGAGTTGCATGTTCGATGTAGCAGGAGAATGTTGCCACATCTTCTCCACTCAGCTGAATTGTATTCTTCAGCTGGTAAGTCCCATCCCAATTAGGCAACAGATCACTGGATTCAGACCCGGGCACCCCCTCACCATCCTTCAGCCACGTTACATCAATGGTCGGTGGGTAGAAGCCTGTGACAAGGCAGGAGAGTCTCAGTGATTGCGACCCATCACGTTTAATCCCAATAACCACCTCAGGGGTTTCTGCAAGTAGAAGAAGCGTCAGAATTAGTGAAGACATGAAGAAAAGCCTTGAATTGTAAGATCACTCCAACTCACCTCTTTCCCTATCAGAAATTTTCTCTAGCTGAACAAAGTTTCCAGCCCAGACACAAAATGCTGGAGTAACTCAGCAGATGAGGCAGCATGTCTGGAGAGAAGGAATGCCCAGAGATGCTACCTGACCCACTGAGTTACTCCAACATCTTCTATCTTCGGTGTAAACCATCATCTGCAGTTCTATCTTGCACAAAGTTTCCAGCCTTTTCTCTTTTCTTTTTGCATTTCTAACAAAACAACAAAACATTTCGTTTTAATATCAATGACACGCTCTTTATCTTGGCTCCAGACTTTAGCTGACAGCGCAGGCGGAAGGAGATTGCAGTGCCCAATGGAGGAGTATAACTCACCATTGGGATTGATACTGTAGACAAGATTGCTTCTACTTGTTCATGAATCTCTGCTGAATAATAACGCAATAATAATAACATATTCCAAGAGGGAATGGGAGGAAGAAGTTCTTCAACCAGAGAACTGTTGGAAATTGGATGTCACCATCCTAAGGAGTAATAGAGGAAAATGGAGAATCTGATTCGGTTTCTGATCAGCACAGCAACAGACCCTTCAGGCCACAAGGTCGGTGCTGAACATAAGGCCAAGGTACATATCCCTCCATTTCCCGAATATCTACGTGACTGTGGATAGAGGACACTGGTGCAATATTTATCTTTCACTTGCACTTCCATCCCACTGGATCCATCTAAGAGGCACGTTGCCAGACTTTACTGATAACCTCGTCCAAGAACAGAGTGGCGAAGCGGTCGAGAGACTGCCTTACAGCGCCAGAGACGCGGGCTTGTTACTAACTACGGGTGCTTGCCTTTACAGAGTTTGTACGTTCTCCCTATGACCTGCGTGGGTTTTATCCAAGATCTTCGGTTTCCCCTCACATTCGAAAGACGTACAAATTTGCAGGTTAATTAGGTTGGTATAAATGCAAATTGTCCCTATTATGTGCAGGATAGTGTTAGTTTGCGGGCATCGCTGGTCGGTGCGGTCTCGGTGGGCCAAAGGGCCTGTTGCCGAACTGTATCTCTAAACTAACAATTGCTCAAGTGACAGCCTGAAGTGCAGGATATTTCCCACCTGATCTATCTACCAGTCAGAGTGCATACGCCGTATACCTCTCCTCTGTAGTGCTTCTTGTCCACACTCCAGATATATCAGCAGCCACTTCACACAGTCCTTCTCCAGGAGATCTTTGAAATACTTGTTCATGAAGGTGTTGACATTCCACCGATCTACTAGCACCTGGAAATCTGGACTTAGTGCAATCCAGCGCATTCTGTCCTTGTCGAAAGCACAGGCATCCTCCCCGTCATAACCCAGTCTGACAAACCCATCAGTGAAATTGTCACTGTCCACTTCACAGCCGCAGAAACCCTGGACAAAGAAAACAGCTGGGGCTGAGGTGGATGATTTGGTTTGGGGGGAAGGGGATGGGGAGGAGAGACAATTAACAAATCAGTTCTCAGCGTGGTACAAACAGGCAGAACAGAACACAACATAGAGCTGTACAGCACAGGAGCAGCTTTAGTTTAGAGATACTGCGTGGAAAGAGGCCCTTCAGCCCACCGAGTCCGCAACGACCAGTGATCCCCGCACATTAACACTATCCTACACACACTACTTTTTTTTCCAACTTTCTCCACCCTACTCCATCACTAAATGGTCCTGGTCTCATATGTTTTCTGGCCATTTTTCCACAGAATGCTGACTGACTCACTGAGTTCCTCCAGTTTGTTTTTAATTCAGGTTGGCAGCATCTGCAGTTTGCTGTTACTCCATCTTAGCACAATTGATGATCAGTGTGGATTCAGTGAGCAGAATGGCCGATATCCATGCTGTGTGACTCAATGACTCAATGATCAATGGTCTATATACTGAGGGCATGGACTAACGTCAAGTTTGTGGGGGGGACGCTTTAATCTTGCGGATGTTACACTAAAGCAGTTCTGCTGTGTCAGAAGGGTAGAACTCAGACTTCTGCACTGTCGTACATAAAGAACAGAGGAAGAAGTGCATTGTCAGATGGGCAATGGTACAGAGCCAACAGCTCAGTCTGAAGGTTAAGGCGATGCAGATGGAAAGTACATCAAGGCTGTAGCACTGTCTGGGATTGCTACACTCTCTGAGGATTGTTGCCAATATTGAGGGAATGCTGGATTAACAGAATATTATTACTGAGGGAATAATTACATAAATAACAAAGTTTATCAGAATACTCCAGTACATGTTGGGTGTCTACCCCAGGTCTGGTCAGGACACTTACTCGAGACACCATGTTGCTGTTGGTAAACTATCTCCGCATTTCCTCGGACAATCCCATGAAAACCTGCCACTGTGATGGTCATTGAAGCCCAGTGATCCTGCGGGAAAGACTGGGCCATCCATCGTTGTCTGGGAACAGCCCGATCTAGTGTGCTGTCAAAATATGCGATCTGAAGGTCATCCAACATTGCCACCATACTGTACTCAGGCAACTCACTCAATCCATGGTTCAACAGGTAGTAAAATGCAAGATGGTGAAAATCTGCAATGCATAAACAAAAATAAGTCTGATTGTGTCATCACTGTAAAGTGCTCAAAGAAGTTGCTAAAACTGCTAACAATACAAGAACTTTGTATAAGAGGGTGACAAGGACATGCAGATGCAAGTGCTGGAGGAACTCAGTGCTCAAAGAAGTTGCTAAAACTGCTAACAATACAAGAACTTTGTATAAGAGGGTGATAAGGACATGCAGATGCAAGTGCTGGAGGAACTCAGTGGGCCAGGCAGCATCTGTAGGGGGGGGGGGGGGCGGAGATGATCGGAAGACATTGTGGGTCAGGAGCCGTTTATTTAGGTTTTAGATAGAGATACAGCATGGAAACAGGCCCTTCGGCCCACTGAGTCCACACTGACCAGCAACCCCCACACTCTAACACTACCCTACACACACCAGGAAAAATTTACATTCTACACTAAGGTAATTAACCTACAGACCTGTACTTCTTTGGTATGTGGGAAGAATTGAAGATCTCGGGAAAAACCCACACAGTCAGGTGGATAATGTACAAACACCGTACAGACAGGACCCGTAGTCAGGATCCAACCTGGGCATTGGTGCTGTCAGGGCGGTAAGGCAGCAATTCTACCCCTGTACCACTGAGCCATCTTCAAGAGTAGGCAAGATGGGCTCTGATACCTATTCCACCAATTGTGGTCGAGGCAATGAATGATCCGATTGGATTGATTCCCATCTTCAAAGATCTATTATTGTCTATCATGTCGATATGGTCTACTAGTTGCAATATTCCAAAATATGAAGAATATTTTATTTTATTAAGAACATGGACAATGTCACAGAGACTTTATAGAATCATAGGGAGGTAAAGTCAAAGAGTCATACAGCAGGGAATCAGGTCTACGGCTCAACTTGCCCACACCGACCAACATGCCCCATCTACACTGCCTGTATTTCATCAGTACTTAAGTTCCTAGGAGAATAAATAGGCCATTCAGCCCATCGGCCATTCAATCATGGCTGCTCTATCTCTCCCTCTCAACCACATTGTCCCGCCTTCGCACCATAACCCTTGACACCCGTAGTGATCAAGAATCTGTCAATCTCCAACTGAAAACATCAATTGACGCGGGGTCCACAGCTCTCTGAGAAGGCCCATATCATTCAAAATCTATCTATCCATGTACCTGATTAAATGTTTCTTAAATGTTGCGATATTACCTGCCTGAACTGCCTTCTCCGGCAGTTCATTCAGTACACCCACCACTCTTTGTGTAACAAAGCTACGCCTCAGGTTCGTATTATATATTTCTCACCTTATTTTAAACTTATGGCCTCTGGGTACAGCATATAAAAAGGCCCTTTAGCCCACCAAATCCGTGGTAACCATCAAACACCTATTTATACTTGTGGTACGCTAACCAATTTAATACTTTCCATTCTCCCATTAGTACCTCCCCTCCATAGATTCTAATACATAGAGTGCCCGCCATAATGTTTGTGACAAAGACCCATCATTTATTTATTTGCCTCTGTACTCCACAATTTGAGATATTTAATAGAAAAAAAATCGCATGTGGTCAAAGTGCATATTGTCAGATTTTATTAAAGGGTATTTCTTGCACATTTTGGTTTCACCATGTAGAAATTACAGCTGTGTTTATACATAATCTCCCCCCCCCCCCCCATTTCGGGGCACCATAATGTTTGGGACACATGGCTTCACAGGTATATATAATTGCTCTTGGGTATTTAAATGCCTCCTTAATGCAGAGTATAAGAGAGCTCAGCACCTAGTCTTTCCAACACCTTTGGAAACTTGTATTGCTGTTTATCAACATGAGGATCAAAGTTGTGCCAATTAAAGTCAAAGAAGCTATTATGAGTCTGAGAAACAAGAATAAAACTGTTCAAGACATCAGCCAAACGTTAGGCTTACCAAAATCAACCAATTGGAACATCATTAAGAAGAAAGAGAGCACTGGTGCTCTCTGGTTGTATAGGGCTCTGGTGAGACCACATCTGGAGTAGTGTGTACAGTTTTGGTCTCCTAATTTGAGGAAGGACATCCTTGTAATTGAGGCAGTGCAGCGCATGTTCACGAGATTGATCCCTGGGATGGCGGAACTGTCATATGAGGAACGATTGAAAAGACTAGGATTGTATTGACTGGAGTTTAGAAGGATGAGGGGGATCTTATAGAAACATATAAAATTATAAAAGGACTGGACAAGCTAGATGCAGGAAACATGTTCCCAATGTTGGGCGAGTCCAGAACCAGGGGCCACAGTCTCAGAATAAAGGGGAGGTCTTTTAAGACTGAGGTGAAAAAAAACGTTTTCATCCAGAGAGTTGTGAATTCATGGAATTCCCTGCCACAGAGGGCAGTGGAGGCCAAGTCATAGGATGGATTTAAGAGAGAGTTAGATAGAGCTCTAGGGGCTAGTGGAGTCAAGGGATGTGGGGAGAAGGCACGCACGGGTTATTGATAGGAGACGATCGGCCATGATCACAATGAATGGCGGTGCTGGCTCGAAGGGACGAATGGCCTCCTACTGCTCCTATTTTCTATGTTTCTATGGTTCTATGGTGAGCTTACTAATCGCAAAGGGACCGGCAGGCCAAGGAACACCTTCACAGCTGATGACAGAAGAATTCTCTCTGTTAAAAAGAAACATCCCCAAACACCTGTCCGACATCAGAAACACTCATCAGGAGTCAAGTGTGGATTCGTCAATGACCACTGTCCGCAGAAGACTTCATGAACAGAAATACGGACACTACACTGCAAGATGCAAACCACGTTTTAGCCGCTAAAATAGGATGACCCGGTTAATGTTTGCCAAGAAGTACTTTAAAGAGCAACCACAGTTCTGGAAAAAGGTCTTATGGACAGATGAGACGAAGATTAACATATCATAGTGATGGCAAGAACAAAATATTGAGGAGATAAGGAACTGCCCAAGATCCAAAGTACACCACCTCACCTGTGAAACACGGTAGTGGGGTGTTGTGGCCTGGGCACGTATGGCTGCTGAAGGTACTGGCTTACTTAGCTTTGTTGAACATTCAGCTACTGATGGTAGAAGCATAATGAATTCTGAAGCGTATAGACACATCCTATCTGCTCAAGTTCAAACAAATGCGTCAAAACACATATTTGCCGGCGGTACATACTACAGCAAGACAATGATCCCAAACATATTGCTGAAGCAACAAAATAGCTTTTCTAAGCTAAAACAATGTAAATTGTGAGTGGCCAAGTCAATCACCCGATCTGAACCAAACTGAGCATGCCTCTTATATGCTGAAGAATAAACTGAAGGGTACTAGCCCTCAAATGAAGCATAAGCTAAAGATGGTTGCAATGCAGGCCTGGCAGAGCATCACCAGAAAAGACCCCCAGCAACTGGTGATGTCCATGAATCATCGGCTTCAAGCAGTCATTGCATGCAACGGATATGCAACAAAATACTAAGCATGGCTATTTTCATTTACATGACATTGCTGTGTCCCAAACATTATGATGCCCCAAAAATGGGGGGACTATGTATAAACACTGCTGTAATTTCTACATGGAGAAACCAACATGAAAAATAATGGCCTTTTTTTTAAATCTGACAATGTGCACTTTAACCACATTTGAGTTTTTATATGAGAACTATCAAATTCTGCAGTACAGGGGCAAATAAATAAATGATTGTTCTTTGTCCGAAACATTATGGAGGGCACTGTATGAACGATCAATTCACGCTGGCCAATTTACCTCTCTTTGGGATGTGGGGAGAAACTGGTATAACCAGAGGAAGCACGCATGGTTTCAGGGAAATAATAAACATGCCACACAAGTTGTAGTCGAGATCAGGATTGAGTCCATGTCCTCATAGGTAGCATCTCTGTGGGCTACAACACTGAAACGCCCATCTGGTAAGACATGCTTGCATGGAATGGGACAATTCTGACTTATGAGGACACTGAGATTCTGTAAATTGGAGCAGTAAGTGTAAAGGAGATCTTACTGGTGAGTCCCGGTTATCGGGGGGGGGGGGGGGGGGGTGGGGGGTCAATATATGCCTTGGTCTGGGAGACGGCTATAATAAACAGGGTATAAACGGAAACTCAACACAGCCTACAGGAGTAACGCAGTGGGTCAGGCAGCATCTCTGGAGAAAAGCAAAAGGTGACGTTTCGGGTCGAGACCCTTCTTCAGACTGAGAATCAGGAGACAGTGAACCAAGTGATACGAAAAGGTACATAGGACATATTAATGAAAGATATGCACCCCCGTCTCGATCCGAAAAAGTGCCTTGACCTGAAACGCCATCTATTACTTTTCTCCAGCGTTGCTGCCTGACTTACTGTTACTCCAGTTTTTTGTGTCTATCTTCGGTGTAAACCAGCATCTGCATCACCAGTCTGAAGAAGCGTCTCGAACCAAAACGCCACCCATTTCTTCTCTCCAGAGATGCAGCCTATCCCGCTGAGTTACTCCAGCTTTTTGTGTCTATCTTCGTTTAAATCAGCATCTGCAGTTCCTTCTTGCACATCTAAACTGATGTCTAAACTGAAACATCACCTATCCATGTTCTCCAGACATACTGCCCGACCTGTTATGTGTATTAACCAGCGTGTGCAGTTTCTTGTTTCCACATGAACACGCAATATTTGTTCTGTGATATAGATTACAGGCAACACACCAGACAGTGTCAAAGTCCATGTGTTTAAGTCAGACGAGAAGGGGCCCCAAAGCGAGAGTTAGAAATGTCTGTTTCAGTGTTACCAGGAGAAACATAAGAATGCTACGCGTGGAATACCGTAATGATAAAATCCATGTGACTTCCCAAAATACTCCACAGCCAAGGATTTTTGTATTATATGGTATTATTTCAACACGGCAATCACCATTATATTTACTTTCATCTGATAACAATGTGATTAAACCTTCAGGACGAGCATGCGATTACAGGTTTGTAATCTCCAAGCCTTGACGAATGTCAGAATAGTTAGGACGGAACCATTGTGTGGGAAGAAATTGCCCATCAGATTCCCATTAAATCTTTCCCCCCTTCAATTTAAACCTATGTCCTCTGGTTCTCGATTCTGTGATCTGTTTAATATGTTGCCCACATGAAAATTTCCAGATTGAGATTGATAGATTTTTGTTCATTAAGGGTGCAGTGGGCTGGAGTTCAGCCACAATGTCTGTGCCGATCATGATGTCAAGTTAAACTAAACTCTTCATGCGTGTACATGATTCATATCCCTCAATTCCCTGCATATCCACGTGCCTATCCTCAAGCGTCTTAAATGCCATTATCCTCTTCTGGGGAAGTGGTGGTGGGGTAATGGATAGGGTCTGCAGGAGAGGAAGCATGCAGCAGACAGAACAAGATAACTACAACATTAAAACAACATTGATTGTTCATTCTTAGAATAAAGAGGAGGTCATTTAAGAATGAGCTGAGAAAAAACTTTTTTACCCAGAGAGTTGTGAGTTTATGGAATTCCCTGCCACAGAGGGCAGTGGAGGCCAAATCACTGGATGGATTTAAGAGAGAGTTGGATAGAGCTCTAGGGTCTGGTGGAGTCAAGGGATATGGGGAGAAGGCAGGCACGGGTTATTGATAGCGGACGATCAGCCATGATCATATTGAATGGCGGTGCTGGCTCGAAGGGCCGAATGGCCTCCTCCTGAAACTATTTTCTATGTTTGTATGTTTCTATGTTTAATGCAGGCTGATTTTTACCATAATTTGTGTGTCTAACACCAGCTGAGGAAATCGTGGAGAAGTGGGACACCTACTAATGAAGAAGTCGCTTCTTTATTGAAAGTGCACATCATCGGTTTACCTGAATTCTGTCTGAGGAATTAGTGCAAGGACAGATTGGACAAACATGGATTGTTTTATCTTGTATACTGGAGGTGATAGGGAGACCTGATGAAAGTGCATAAAGTGGTGAGAGGCACAGACGGAGTGGACAGTCAGAACCGTTTTCCCAGGGTGGAAATGTTGAAGACCAGAGAACATCACTTTAATGCAGGAGAATCAATGTTCAAAGGAGATGAGCGAGGCAAGTTGTTTTATGTGGAAGGTGGTCGACACCTGTAATGCGCTGCCAGTGGGGGGTGGTGGTGGCAGATATAACAGTTCATTTCAGAAGCGTTTTATTAGGATAGGTACATAGATAGGCAGGGAATGGCCGGATACGGATCACATACAGGTAGAGGAGATTAGTTTATTTTGTTCAGTACAGACTTTGTGGGCCGAAGGTAGACACACAATGCTGGAGTAACTTGGGGGTCAGGCAGCATCTCTGGAGAAAAGAATAGGTGACGTTTCGTGTCAAGACCATTTTCTCGCAGTAAAGGGACTGAACGACCTGCTCCTGTTGCTGATTGTCCTATGTTCTATATCTTTATTACCTGTATTCATTTCTTCTCTTCAATGGATTGCCAAGGTAACCATAGTATATATAACTTATCACTGGAGCCTTCACAACTCAGGAATGACCTTTACCCAAAAATTATTAATACATTCAATTTCAATAATTCAATTTATACAACCAAGACAATGAACCCAGGGCAATCACAGGGAATGTGCAGCACAGAACATAGAATCAGTTTTGTTGTTTCCTCAAAGTTTACAAGTAGAAGCAGCATTTGCTTACCAGAGGAGACTGTGGCAATACCGTAAGTGTTCAGTAAGGTAAAAAAAAAAGAACATGTTTTACAGCTGCCCACAGCACTCGTTAACAGCAGAGTAAACGCATGCAACAGTACTTAATCTAGAAGGTCTCGACCCGAAACGTCTCGCCTATCTCCTTCGCTCTTTGATGCTGCTGCACCCGCTGAGTTTCTCCAGCTTTTGTCGTACCCAACTTAATCTCTTGAACGTTTTTTAACAGAACTCTGGTGCCCGAAGCTAATTATTGGGTCCATTTGTACACAAACCTGATAACCAGATCCAATGGGAATGAGAAAACTTGTTCTGGTCACTATTACCAGTGAATACAGTTTAAGGATCACGTCTTATGGTAGGGATTATATTGGTGTTTTTTAAGTCAACAAATACAAAATCACATTTCACTTAGCATCTTACAGCCGAATAGATGTTTCCCAAAGTATTACTATTTAACAATTCAGAATGCAGTCAATTCCACAAACAGCAGTTTGAGACAAACCACATAGTCTGCGTAGGAAGAAACTGCAGATGCTCGATTTCGCTGTAGGCAGATGCAAAAATCTGGAGCAACACAGCGGGTCAGGCAGCATCTCTGGGGAAAAGGAATAGGTGATATTTCGGGACGGGTCTCGACACAAATCGTCACAATTTCCTTTTCCCCGGAAGTGTTGTCTGACCTGTTGAGATACCCAGCTTTTTGCGCCTGTTTTTGTCGATTTTACCGGTATTGCTTAAGAAATAACAATTGGTCAACGGACGTGTAAGAATTTCCCAGCCCTTATTCATGCATCTTTTTTTCAGATGGGAGGAGAGACATGAGCTCAGTTTAAAGATGTGTATTGGTGTAAAAGTATAGTATAGTCTCAACATCAACGCAAAAATCTCTCATTGAGCGTTCTATTAATACATGGCACTTTACACCATGTCCCACTCACCTGAAAGCTATGCTTTATATTTGCTCCATTGCTTTATATTTCCACCCTGTGTAAAATGTTCTGACTCTCTATCCTATCTATGCCTCTCATAATGTTATATATTTTTATCAACCTCTGGCATTCTAGCGATTACAACCCAAGTCTATCCAACCTCTCTTTCTAGCTAATATCTAATCTGTGCATCATTCTGGCATACTGCCTCTGCACCAATTCCATGCTTCCAAAGTCATCCTGCATTTGGGTAACCAGAAATGCACACAATATTCTAAATCTGGCCTATCTGAAGTTATATAGATTCTGAATTCAATGTTCCAATGGTTCTTTATTGTCACTCATGCACTGCACAGTGACATTCTTGCACCCCCGTCGCCATAATAATATGGCAGTGTTTACAAAAGAAAAGAAAAGTTCCCCTCCGAAAGTCCGAATTCCCACGTCCCGTCCATATGTTGGATGTACTGGAGCGCCCCCGATCCAGGTAAGCCCAGTTCAACCCCAGGCTATTGGAGGACCTCCTCCATCACCCTCGACCAGCTCAGCCCGCCAACCAACGCCCCTCTCCTCGACAAATGGCTGTGTCCAGGGAGACAACTCCTTCGGGCCAACCTTGAAAGCGGCTGGAGGTAATACCTCAGTCCCTCTCTTAGTTGCCCACTCCTTGCGTCCGTTGGCGGCAGCGGCTTCCTCCTCCTCGACTCTGCGGGCTTCGGGGCCAAGCTCAGCAGCTTCCACCGGGCTGCCTCTTCACACCGGCGAACCTAGCCTGCCGGCGCATATGTGCTGCAGGCGAACCGGCCGAGTCCATCTCTGTTCTCGGCGGCTGCCGAGTCTGTCCTTGATTTCAGTGGCCCGCCGGGATGTTCTCGGCAGCCGCCTGGTATCGATTCGTGTTAGGTTTCCGTGGGGCGTTCCGCGGTAATTTTCTACTGTCACTGCGGTGCATCCCAGAAGCTTTGGGCTTGTACACCATCTTCCTTCCAGCAGTCGATAACTAGCTCCTTCAACTTCATCTTGTTGACCATTTGTGGGAGAGATTGTTAATAAGAGATTGGAGATGCTGGAATAGAATATTGAACATATTTAGGGGTTGACACAAGCGCGCAGCGGTGGAGCTGCTGCTTTACAGCGCCCAGAGACCCGGGTTCGATCCTGACAACGGAATGCTGTCAGTATGGTTTTTGTTTTTTTAAATACTCATAACGTTTTAATTTTTCATCGATGGGAAAAATCCTCGGGGCCGGCTTAGTAAGGTGACCAAAAATCACAGCGATACAGGGTAGCTATATTTCTAAAATCCATAAATTATATAGATAGCAATGGTGTTAATAACAAAAAAAGAGGTTGTTATTCTCGGCTAAGGAAAATGTAATTGAGATTCTGGCTGGTATACAATTTAAAGATGCAGCAGATGCTTCAAATAAATCCCTTGATACAGATGCGATGTATTTAATTTCCTGAAACAAGTAACGAAACTAAAATTGCCCAGGCCCTGACAATAACCTTTCAATCACTATGCGAATTTGAATCAATTAAAGACTAATGCCAATGTCTCAGCTCCCCCAAGTTAGCATAAATTCTACATCATAGAGGCTGCAGGTTACATTATTAAAAATCCATTAATATCATGCAACTAATCTTAGCATTTTCACTGTACATTGCAGAAGACTTTCTCGTGATGACATTGCTGTTAAAGGCTGCAACCATGTCCCCTGTGTAGAATCCGAGTATTAATTACAGTAATTTCTAGATGCAGACTCAGGAACTGCAGATGGTGCTTCATCAAAAGAGACACAAAGTGCTGCAGTAACTCAGTGGGTCTGGCAGCATATCTGGATGGATAGGCAACATATAACATGGACCAGTACCCAGGAGCAAGCAGTTCAGCTCATAATGTCAGTGCCGGACATGATGCCAACCCTTCTCTGCCTGCACATAATCCATATCCCACCCTTCCATGCATATCCATGTTTATCCAAAGTACTCTTTAATGTCACAATGGTATCTGCCACTAACACCTCCTCTGGCAGGTGTTACTTATGAACGTCCACGTAAAAATCTTGCCCCACACATCTCCTTTAAACTATTCCCCTCTCACTTTAAAGCTATGTCATTTAGTCTTTGATATTTCCATCCTGGAAATAGATTCTGTCAACATTATCTATGTCTGTCTTAATTTTATATATTTCTATCTGATCTACCTGCTCTGTCCATCACTTCAGAGAAAACAATCCAAGTCTGTCCACCTCTCCCTGTAGCTAATGCCTCCCAATTATCATTCTGGTGAACCTTCTATGCATATTTTCAAAAGCCTCCAAATTCTTCCTGTCATGGGGCGATCAGA
This sequence comes from Okamejei kenojei, assembly GCA_035221665.1. Classification (NCBI taxonomy): domain Eukaryota; kingdom Metazoa; phylum Chordata; class Chondrichthyes; order Rajiformes; family Rajidae; genus Okamejei; species Okamejei kenojei. The sequence goes on along the minus strand of CM069160.1, from coordinate 3,841,900 downwards.
ATGTCACATGATACTCCAAAGCTGCCTAATCAAAGTCCAATGAAGTTGCACCATGACTTCCTGACTCTTCAACTCAGTGTCCTGTGCAGTGAAGACAAGCATAGCATTTACCTTCTTTACCACTCCACTACCTGTAGGGCCACTTTTAGAGAGTTATGTAATTGGCTTCCATGGTCCCTCCATACATCAATGCTGCTACATCAATTTCCACTTATATTTGACCTCCCAAACAACAACACATCATACTTGCTCAGATTCAAATCCATCTGCAATTTTCTCTGCCCATTTCTGTAGCTGATCTGCATCATGCTTGTATATGGACAGTGCTCCTCTCGGTCCATGACATCAGCAATATTGCAGCCCTCTGCAGACTTTGGCTGAAATAATTCCCTTCGCATTTTCATTCTAGAAGTATGTCATTTTATTTTGAGGCTGGGCCCTTTGGTCCGAGAAATTTCCACTCGTGGAAATATCTTCTCCACATCCACTCTATCAAGGTCTTTCATTATTCAGCAGGTTTCAATGAAATCCCCCCTCATCCTTCTAAACTACAGTGAATACATAGACTCAGCAAACACTCCTCATATGTTAACCGAATCATCCCAAGGATCATTGATGTAAACTTCCTCTAGACTTTCTCTAACAACAGCACTTCCTTCCTCAGATATGGACCTAAAACTGCTCATATCAATGCAAATTTGGTCTGATCATCACCTTACAGAGTCTTACTTTTATATTCGAGACCTCTCAAAATGAAATGATGAAAACATTGCCTTCCTTACTACCAGTTCAGGCTGCAAATTACGCTTTCAGGAATTATACACCAGCACTCTCAATAGAAACACAGAAACATAGAATTAGGTGCAGGAGCAGGGCATTCGGCCCTTCGAGCTGCACCGCCATTCAATATGATCATGGCTGATCATTCTACTCAATATCCTGTACCTGCCTTCTCTCCATACCCCCTGATCCCTTCAGCCACAAGGTCCACATCCAACTCCCTCTTAAATATGGCCAACGAACTGGCCTCAACTACCTTCTGTGGCCGAGAATTCCACAGATTCGCCACTCTCTGTGTGAAAAACGATTTTCTCATCTCGGTCCTAAAAGACTTCCCCTTTTATCCTGGACTTCCCCAACATCGGGAACAATCTTCCTGCATCCTAGCCTGTCCAACCCCTTAAGAATTTTGTAAGTCTCTATGAGATCACCCTCAATCTTCTAAAGTCCAGCGAGTACAAGCCGAGTCTATCCAGTCCTTCTTCATATGGAAATCGTGCCATCCCAGAAGTCAGTCTGGTGAACCTTCTCTGTACTCCCTCTATGGCAAGAATGTCTTTCCTCAGATTAGGAGACCAAAACTGTACGCAATACTCCAGGTGTGGCCTCACCAAGACCCTGTACAACTGCAGTAGAACCTCCCTGTTATTGTACTCAAATCCTTTAGCTATGAATGCCAACATACCATTCGCTTTCTTTTTGCAGTCCATTTGCACCTCCGGTTTCTGAATCCTCATACCATTTTGAACATTGTTTTATCCTTAATTATATTTACCAAAGTGATTTCTAAACACATTGCTAGACTGTGGTACATTTGCAACCTCTTTGCCCACTCTCCAAACTGTCCATGTCCCTGATTTGTCAACGCTACATGCCCCTCCACCTTTCTTCATATCATTCGTAAACTTATCCATAAAGCCATCAATTCCCTCAACCCGATCATTAGCTAATAATGTGAAAGGTAGCAGACCAAACATCATCCCCTGCAGACCACTATTAGTCACCGGCAGTCAACCAAAAAAGCCCGAGTTTTTTCCCTCCCTTTGCCGCCAGCCAGTCAGCCAATCTTCTAACCTTGCCTCCAATACCGTATAATACCATATTGCATATAATATCATAATCTTGTTTAGTAGTCTCACGTGTGGCACCTTATCAAAGGCCATCAGAAAATCTTTTGTGAATGACAATCCATGAATGTGTTTTACAGAGGAACTAGAAATTAAGAATACAAAATTAAAAGCTCATTTTATATTAGAACAGCTACTTTATTACAGGGAATGAATTTCCACATTGTCAGTTTTCAATGAAAGTAGACACATCACTTTTAAATTCAATTTATGTTTCAGGAGGTGAGGTGGAAATGCATTACAAATTGACATTTAGTTATGTCTAAAAATTCAAGTCAATTTGATGTAGTGTCACATGCACTAGTCCGGTGAAGTACAGGTAAAAATAAAAATGTTGCTTGTTGAAAATAATATCTGTGTGTTTCCCCAAATATCATTTTAGATACCAACAGACTCACAACATACACAAGTCAGGAAACTAACCCCATCTTCCTACCCCCATCCTAGCATATTTGATTTCCATCATTAATTATATATTGCTTATTTGTTTCAACTTTTCCCAAAGGTGGATATGTCAAATATTAAAGGATAGGTTTTTAAGGTGAGAGGGGCATCGTTTAAAAATCTTTGTGTGTTTTTCCACTGATATTGGTGGGTACTTGGAACATGCTGGTTGTGCTAGTGATGGAACCACATATTATAGTGGTGTTTGAGAGACGTTTGAATAGTGCATAGATATACAGTGAATGGAAGAAACATGGGTTATGCGCAAGTAGAGGACATTAGTTTAACTGGATGTCATGATCAGCAGTGAAGTCATAGGCCGAGGGTAATGTTGCTATGCTGTGCTAATCTATATTTTATTAGTACAGGGTTGTTCTGTAGTGTTTCAAACCATTTGTCGATATGATAACATATGTCAGCCATATTCACTCTCAGGAGTGCCATGTACACAGCTACTGGGATAACTTCCATGTGGACAACAAGGAAGTTATTCATGTGTTGGAAGGAACTGTAGATGCTGGCTTACACCGAAGGTAGACACAAATTGCTGGAGTAACTCAGCGGGACAGGCAGCATCTCTTGATAGAAGGAATGGGTGACCTTTCAGGTCGAGACACATTCCTTTTATCCAGTGATGCTGCTTGTCCCGCTGAATTACTCCAGCAGAAAGTTATTCATGTCAATTTTCGATAAAGTAATACATTTTATGAAGCCAGTCAAAGAGGGTCTCGACCCAAAACGTTACCCATTCATTCTCCCCAGATATATTGCCGGCCCCACTGAGTTACTCCAGGTTTTGTGTCAAACCTATTTGATTGCATTCGTAATGAGAATGAAAGGAGCTCTAACCATATTCTTAACTTTCTCTCTAAATTTCTTCTGGGACACTGCATAAATAATAGTGTTTGTGCAGCAACTCAAACACCGCAGCATATATCCAGTTTGTTCCATTATGGTGAATGGGTCGTTGTAACTTGCTTCCAAAAACTGTGTGTCAGTAAATTGCACATATATGTAATATATAAAAATAACCATCCACAACAAAATAAAGCTGCCAGAAATAGCGAGAAGCAAAATTATTGATTTCCTTCTGTTCTCCATCTCGGCATCAGTGTGCTTCTCAGATTGTTTGTTTGCTCGGAGTCCACGCCTCACTCTATTTGCCAGGATAATGTGCCTGATAGTTAATGAGTTGAGCAACAAAATTAACACAAAAGGGAAAATAGTTGTTAACACGGTTTCCATCCACAAGAATACAACCCAGATGGATAACGTATAAAACGTTGACTTTACATAGCAGGACCACTCTATATTGTCAATTATTTCTCGCGGTTCGTATATAAAGTAAAATGGCGCATTCTGCAAAACGCTTAAGGAACACGTCACCATTATCACCACAGCTGCCGTCTTTTCAGTGCAATACTTGGTCCGCAAGGACTGATGACATATAGCAGTGAACCGATCAAAAGTGAAGGCCACAGTTAGCCAAACCGAGCAGTCGATGGAAATAAAGTGGACCACAAGGTTCCATCTGCAGAATGGGGTGTGATTGAATATCGAGAATGGGAAGTAGCCGTTGACAATCTCATAGAGGATCACTTCAGTTATCAGGACCATGAAATCGCCCACAGCCATGCCCACCAAGTAACGAGTGATGCATTTCGAGAGTCCGCAGTTTCCACGGGAGAAAATTACAATTGCCAGCAAATTTGCTACAAATAAAAAGATTAAAGAAAGTTAATTTCCACTAACTCGCATCAACTTCTACAGATGCACCATAGAACGCATTTTATCAGGATGCATCACAGCTTGGTTTTGGAACAGCTCCATCTAAGACGGTAAGACATTGCAGCAAATTGTGGACATAACCCAGACCATCACACAAACTAACCTCCCTTTTATTGACTCAATCCCATACCTCACGCTTTCCTCCACAAGGCTAGCAGCATAATCAAGGACGAGTCCCACGCTGGCCACTACCTCTTCTCCCCTCTCCCATCAGGCAAAGGGACTTTATAGAAGAGATAAAAGGTACGCCACCAGATTTAGAGACAGTTTTCTTCCCAGCTGTTATCAGGCAATTGAATTATCCTACTACAACCAGAGAGCAGTACAAATTACTACCCACCTCTTTGGTGACCCTCGGACTATCCTGGATCGGACTTTGCTGGCTTTACCTTGCACTGAACGTTATTCCCTTACCATGTATATACACTGATAATGCATCGATGGTAATCATATATTGGCTTTCTGCTGACTGATAAGCACGTAACACAAGCTGTACTCTGTACCTCGGTACATGTGACAACAAACTAAACTTAAACCAAAACGTTGAAATATCTCCGTCTGATTGTTCTTTCCACTGTCACTGGACTTCCTTTCCATCACAATTCTGTTGATATTCATTAATATTAAAAACTGAATTCATTCTTAACTCAAGTTGCATTTATATTCCCATTAGTTAAAAACGATTTATTTTGTCATAGTGGTACTGGTAAAGACTTGCCGTTTCCGACCCAAAGTAAGAGTTTATCCTAATATATAGGAAGCTAAATCATACTGGCAACAGCCCGTCACATGTTCAACGAAGCCCCATCAATTAACCCGTCAAAGCTACCCTGTAGAATCCATCACCATGGGATCTTCTTACTCAAGATCCCATGCACGCAAGCGGGTTAGACTGATTCTCGACCAGAGCAACCGAGATCTTTAGTAATTTAAGTCGGCTACGGAGTTCGCACACCCATTGAAAACTAGTCACCCTTTTGAAGAAGAATGTTCTGGACCCGAAAAGTCACCCATCCAGAGATGCTGCCGGTCCCGCTGAGTTACTCCAGTATTGTGTGTATTTAGTCAGCCCTGTTGAAGAGTTCTTTATGGCAACCCATGAAGGTGACCGGAAGGGATCGGTTTCCCTCGGAAGGTGAAGAATATGGGGATGTTCAATGGCTGTACAGAATGAAAGTCACGGTTGCAGGTGTCCCGTTTGTTCAACCTTGCCTGTAATTTGACATTGCATTGTGTTGTGCATTGCTGACGGAAAATACGAAGGAGAGGCTCACTGGATTTCGTAAAGGACAATTTAACCTAGTTTAACCTTCCTGCAAAAAAAAGTGTTTGATTCCCTTCGAATCCAAAGCTTTTAAATAAACGCAGCGTCATTTTGCTCATGTGATACCTTACTGAAGAAACACAATAAATGAGACGAGGATAGGTCTAAGGCGTACAATTGTGTAATCGCTATCTCGGTAATACATTCCCGCGTTTACCCGTGCCCTGAGGTATTTTGCCCTGGAATCAACTTTGTTGCTAACACTGTGATGGTGCAAATACGAATAATTACTTTTTTCTTAAATGTACAGCATGTAAGCAGGGCCCTTCGCGCAACTTGCCAATGCCGAGCAGGATGCCCCATCTATAGGACCCACCTGCCTACTTTCGACCCATAGCCCCAAAAACAGATCCTATCCATCCGCGTATTCAGGTTTTGTCTTTTAAATGTCGTTCTTGTACCTTCCTCAGTTACCCCTCTGGCAGCTCATTCCATATATGTGCCTTGCTCTGTATGAACAAATGTCGCTCCTCGTTGTCCCTATTAAATCAGTCTCCTCTCATATTAAACATACGTCCTCTGGTTCTTGGTTCCCTTACTCTGGGGGTAAAAGACTATACGCATCTATCCTTCTCTATTCCTTCATGTTATCCACTTCTATGTATTCCACTTCTATTTCTATGTTATCCACACTTTCACATCCATTTCCATACATGCTGGGAGCAAATTTACAGAAGCTAATGAAGCTCCAAACTGGCACGGGTCTTTTTACGATGTGGGAGGAAACCAGAGCAGCTGGAGGAAACCGTGCGGTCACTGCGAGAAGATGCAAACTCCACACAAACAGCATCCCAATTCAGAATTGAACCGTGCTCTCTGCCAATGTGAGGCAATGGCTCTACCAGCTGCTCCGCTGTGCTGACCTTCAGATACATCAATCAATTGGCTCACTCCTACATATTCTGTCTGCTACAACGCTGAATATTCCAACAAATATTACAAGCACGTTTCCATTTCACATGAATATACGTTCCTTACATTGTTTTCCAATGGCAATCCAGAAAGTAAACAAACAGTCATGTGTCGGGAAAAAAGGAAGTGTTCGGCAACCTGGAGATCCGTCCTGAAGAAGGGTCTCAACCCGAAACGTCACCCATTCATTCTACCCAGTGATGCTGCCTGTACCACTAAGTTACTCCAGCTTTTTGTGTCTATCTTCGAAACATAAAAAGCCTGGTGTTAGTAATGGTCGCCATGATTTTGTATGTAGTGCGGGGAGGATAATATATCGTCCTGACTTGCCCGCGGCTTCCAGGCATAGTGGATAAATACATTCAAGCAGGTAACCAGAGCGAGATGTGACTTGGATTCAGATCAGTCCGATGGACGAAACAATAGGCACTGCTGATGCTGGGAAACTGAGTAAACTAAAACCTGCTGGAGTAATTCAGCGGGCCAGGCAGCATTAGTGAAAGTAAACTGACAGGCGACGTTTCACTTTGGGATTCTTCTTCACTTTCACATCCCATTTTTTACCCATGCGCTAGAAGTTTGTGTCTGCATTATTGGCCAGATTCGTACCTTCGATCAGTGTTTTGCATTCTTCTTTTTTTTTAATGTTGTTATTTCTCAGAAAACACGGCATTTCCTCCAGCTGAACCACTTCCGAAAATGGTACTTTAAAGGTTATGTTAATGTTTAGTTTAGAGATGCAGTACAGAATCATCCCTTCGGCCCACCGAGTCCGCGTCCGTCGACCAACGATCCCCGCAAAACTAACCCTAGCCCACATACACACTTGAAACAATTTACATGTATACCAAGCCAATTGACCTACACACCTATACGTATTAGGAGTGTGGGAGGAAATCGGAGCGCCCAGAGGAAACCCAAGCGGTCACGGGGAGAACGTACAAACTCCGCACAGAGTTAAAGCTTGATCACAAGGTACGATACAGTTACTTTGACCAGACAAATGCTAAGCACATATTTTTGCTCATGATAGCTGCCGAAACAATCAACGTGGATACCGCGTCCGTGAACTATTTATTCAACGCTGTACATCGGTGATCTTTTCGCAAAAAAATGGAATAGAAAATTAAAAAAAAAAACATGAAGACTGATATTAGCTGCTTACCAGGAACACAACAATGGCAAGAGCGGGATAGAATATATTTTCTATCTGATATAATTACCGGTTGTCCCATTTTCGTTTACAGCAGCAACGTTACTTGGTCACCAACAGGACTCGGGTTCTCTTACTTAAAATTGCCGTCTTTATACTCAAAGAATCGTCCAGAGACACGAACATTGCGCAATTGGTATAACATGCAGCTGTTCGAGCGTTTAGATCGAGCGTAGTAGATTGCCCCTAGTTCTTCAGGGATATGCAGCTCATTCCAGATAGAAATTTTGATCTGAGCTAGAACGATGCCAACTGGATCCCGGTTAAATCGCGCCCCCCTCACATTTCGCGTAAGGAAAGAAGGAAGGAAGGAAGGAAGGAAGGAAACATAGAAACATAGAAACATAGAAACATAGAAATTAGGTGCAGGAGCAGGCCATTCGGCCCTTCGAGCCTGCACCGCCATTCAATATGATCATGGCTGATCATTCCAATTCAGTATCCTGTACCTGCCTTCTCTCCATACCCCCTGATCCCTTCAGCCACAAGGGCCAGATCCAACCCCCTCATAAATAGGGCCCACGAACTGGCCTCAACTACCTTCTGTGGCAGAGAATTCCACAGATGCACCACTCTCTGTGTGAAAATCGATTTTCTCATCTCCAGTCCTAAAAGACTTTCCCCTTATCCTTAAACTGTGACCCCTTTTGTCCTGGAATTCCCCAACATCGGGAACAATCTTTCCTGCATCAAGCTTATCCAAACCCTTAAGAATTTTGTAAGTCTCTATGAGATCACCCCCCCAATCTTCTAAATTCCAGCGAGTACAAGCCGAGGTCTATCCATTCTTTCTTCCTATGGAAGTCGTGCCATCCCAGGGATCAGTCTGGTGAACCTTTTCTGTACTCACTCTGGTGCAAGAATGTAATTTCCTCAGATTAGGAGGACCAAAACGGTACGCAATACTCCAGGTGTTGGCTCACCAGGAACCTGTACAACTGCAGTAGAACCTCCCTGCACTTGTACGCAAATCCTTTTGCTATGAATGCCAACATACCATTCGCTGTCTTCACAGCTTGCTGCCACCTGCATAACCTACTTTCAATGACTGGTGTACCATGACACCACAGGTCTCGTATATCTCCCGTTCCTAATCGGTCACCATTCAATAATAGCTACCTTCGTGTTTTTGCCCCAAAGTGGATAACCTCACATTTATCCACATTATACTGCTATTCTGATCCCCTACGCGCATGAAATCTTGACCACTCGTCCCAGTCTATCCAAGTACTTCATCTTGCAGCCTCCTAGCAAAGGCATCCTCCTCACAGCTAGACTGCCCCCCACCCCCCCCCCCAGCTTCATGTCATCCGCTTAACTTCGAGATGTTGCATTTAATCCCATCGTCGAAATCATTAATATATATTGCTTAAATAACTGGGGTCCCAGCACTGAGCGTTGCGGCACCCCACTAGTCCACTGCCTGCCCATCCTGAAAGGACCCGTTCACTCCTACTCTTTGCTTCCTGTCTGCCAGCCAGTTCTCTATCCACATCAATACTGAACCATCCTATACCGTGTGCTTCAAGTTTGTATACCAATCTCTTGTGTGGGAATTTGTCGAAAGCCTCCTGTAAGTCAGATATAACACATTCACTGCTTCTCACTTATCCACTCTACCAATTACATTCTCAAAAAACTCAATAAGATTCGTCAGACATGATTTACCTTTCGTAATCCATGCTGACGTTCTCCAATGATTTCACCACTTTTCCAAATGCAGAGGCTGCTATCCCATCTTTAATAATGACTCTGGCAGTTTCCCCCACTACCGAGTTAGACTAACTGGTCTGTAATTCCCCGTTTTCTCTCATTCCTCCTTTTTAAGAATTGGGTCCGTGGGTTACATTAGCTATCCTCCAATCCTCAGGAACTACTCGCCAGAATATAAAGAATTTTGAAAAAATTATCACTAAGGCAACCGCTGTTTCTGAGGCGACTTCCTTAAGGACACAGGGATGCAGCTATCTGGCCCTGGGGATTTATCGGCCCTTTAATCCATTCAATTTACTGAACAACCACTTTCTGCTAACCTGGATTTTCACTCATTTCCTCCATCTCATTTGACCCGCGATCCCCGGCTATTTCCGGCAATTATTTATTGTCTTCCGTTAATGAAGACAGAACCAAAGTAAGTTTATTCAATTGGGTCTGCATGGGCCCTTGTTCCCAGTGATCAATTCACCCGTTTCTGTCTGCAAGGGACCTACGGTTGCGGGGGGCGCGGCATTTGTTTTAACTAATCTTTTGCGCTTCACGATGGTTGATGGGGAATCGAAAAAAACTTTTGCAGTGAGTGAAGGGGAAGGAATATGTTTCCGGAAGGGAGGTACGACAGGACAGGTCGGGAAAGGAATGAAAGGACGTGCCGGGAAGCGGAAGGCAAGTGAAGGCAGGACGGAAGGAAGGAGGTAGGCAGGAGCCCTACGGCCGGCAGGCCATAATTCCTTTTCCTTTCCTTCCTAATCCATAGGAGGCATCCTTCCTTCCATTCCTTCCTTATTCCTTCCTTCTCCTTCCTTCCTTCCTTCCTTCCCCTTCCCTCCTTCCTTCCTTCCTTTCCGTCCTTCCTTCTTCCGCCCTTCCTTTCTCCCCTCCTTCCTTCCTTCCTTCCTTCCTTCCTTCCTTCCTTCCTTCCTTCCCTTCCTTTCCTTCCTTCCTTCCCTTCCTTCCTTTTCCTTCCTTCCTTCCTTCCTTCCGTCTTCGGCCTTCCTCCTTCCTTCCTTTCCTTCCCGCCTTCCTTCCTTCCTTTCCTTCCCGCCTTCCTTCCTCCTTGCCTTCCTTCCTTCCTTCCTTCCTTCCTTCTCCTCCTTCCTTCCTTCCTTCCTTCCCTTCCTTCTTCCTTCTTCCTTCTTCCTTCCTTCCTTCCTTTGCCTTTCCTTTCCTTCCTTCCTTCCTTCCTTCCTTCCTTTCCGTCCTTCCTCCTCTTCCTCCTTCCCTCTTCCCTCCCATTCCTTCTCTTCTCTCCCTTCTCCTCCCTCCCTCCCTCGTCCTCTCCCCTCCCCTCCTCTCCCTCCACCTCCCTTCCTTCCTCCCAGCCCGCCTTCATGAAAATGTGCAGAACCCCCAAAACGAAGCAACACCAGAAGAAACAAGGGCAGAGACACCCACACAAGACCGGCGGTAACCATGGAGATAGGTGGGTCTGGTTGCCTCAAAAACATTGCATGTTTAGGTTCATCAAACCACATTCGTGGACGGTTGTACTTGTTACATCATGTGTGGAGCACTTTTACCTCTGATCCTTACATACTGGGGAGTATTCAGGGTTCCAAACTTGAATTGTATACGAACTGCCCATCCCAGTTCAGCATACGCCTAGCCAGAAGTTCATACTTTCACAAAAAGAGAGAACAGCAGTCCGTGCTGAACTGTTGAGATTAAACATCAAAGGGGTAAAGACAATCAGAGAATCTCAAGAGTTTGGATCTGATATCTTTACTTAAGGGGTTGGACAGGCTAGATGCAGGAAGATTGTTCCCGATGTTGGGGAAGTCCAGGCCAAGGGGTCACAGCTTAAGGATAAGGGGGAAATCCTTTGACCGAGATGAGAAAGACATTTTTCACACAGAGAGTGGTGAGTCTCTGGAACTCTCTGCCCACAGAGGGTAGTTTGAGGCCAGTTCATTGTCTATATTTAAGAGTGAGTTGGATGTGCCTTGTGGCTAAGTGGGATCAGAGGGTATGGAGAGAAGGCAGGTACGGGATACTGAGTTGGATGATCAGCCATGATCATATTGAATGGCGGTGCAGGCTCGAAGGGCTGAATGCCTACTCCTGCACCTGATTTCTATGTTTCTATGTTTCTCTATGTTCTAAAATTGTATAACAGATGGCGGTTGCGCATCATTATGATTTGACCGAACTAAATACATTCCATTTCAGTATGCCCATTCCCAACAAAATGGACACGTTTGTCACAGCCAAAACAGCTGATATCTGATAGTACTACTATAGCTTGCATCGATCTCAAAGATGCATACTATTCCAGTACCAATACACAAGGATCATCGTAAATACCTGAAATTTGTCTGGGTGGGACAGCTATGGCAGTATAAGGCCTTACCCAATGGGTTGTCATCAGCATCCCAAGCTGTTCATTAAATTATTAAAACCAGCTTCACCATACTTAAGGGAACATAACTATATCGTCATGGCATACCTTGATGATATTCTCATTGTAGGTGAGAATTTGGATATGGCTACTTTGGCAGTATCAGCCACAAACATCTTTTTCAAAAGCTGGGATTTATCATACATCCAGGTAATCTAAAATCAAAATTCGAACCCTCCTACTACCATGGATTATTTGGGGTTCACTATTGACTCTGTTCAAATGTCTATCCCCTTGCTCACCCACAAAGTGACAGACTTGTGGTAGCATGCAAAAGTCTCACAGGCGGCAGGGAACTCAACCCCCCCCCTCAACCATCCATTCGTCAAATAGCCAGAGTATTTGGGAAATAGTGGCTGCATTCCCAGCAGTAAAATTTGGACCTCTCCATTATCAAATCTGCAAAGTTGCAAAAAATTCAGCTCTCAAAAATCATGCAGGCCATTTCGATAGGCCTATGAAACTACCAGGGAAAGCAAAATCAGAATTAAAATGGTGGATAGAAAATGCTCAGCATTGTTTTAACCCCATCACTATCATCAACCATCGGTTACATTACAAACTGATGCCAGTGCTAAAGGTTGGGGAGCAACTAAACCACAACAAGTTGTGGTAGCAGATGGAGTGCACAATAATTAACCCTGTTTAAAGCAGTATGGGATTAATTATTTATAAATGCTGGGAGCATTTTATGGACTCAGGGCCAGCTGCTCAGATATGCACCCAATTGCATGTACGGTTACAAATTGATAATACCACAGTGGTGGCCTACAGTTCATACATATGGGTGGTATAAAGTCGATATCATGTGATGAATTGGCCTAATAATAAAAATCTGGCACTGGTGTCTGGAAAAGAGAGATTTGGATCTCAGCCACTTACCTTCCAGGTAAGCTAAATACCATGGCAGACACCAGATCACGTAAATTCAGCGACTAACATGAATGGATGTTGGATCGGAAAGTGTTTACAGATATTATAGAATGGGATTATGGGACACCAGATATCGACCTTTTTGCATCCAGACTTAATCACCAACTCCAACATATGTTGCTTGGGAACCAGACCCGGGGCAGCAGCAATGCACGCTTTCTCGCTGCATTGGGGGATTTGTTTTGCTATGCATTCCCCCCTTGCCTCATAAGTGGGTCTTACAGAAAATTAAAGACTACGCAACGGGTATTTTTTGGCTGTTCCCGACTGGCCTACCCAACCATGTTTAGTTTTCCCAGCAGTACAAAGATGGCCTCAGAAACTGATACCTGCATCCGGATCAACAAACGGCCGAGTTTATTTGTACCCGACCGTGACAGGGGAAAAGTCATCCGTCCATGACGCATGAACTTGGTGATTTGCAGATAATGAACAGGCCATTCCTGGGGATACGGACTCTCCGACAGGACGATCAATCTGCCATCTCAGCGTCGTGCAGGGGAGTCTCCACGACGGAAACAGTACCTGACATATGTCAGGAAATGGGAAGTGTTCTGCACCAGGACGCAACACTACATATGACTCAGCCACCATCACTGCAGTGCTGGAGTTCTGGCCACCCTTCATTTCATATGAAGGATTGAGTTATAGTGCCATTAATTGTGCAAGGAGTGCCCTTTCTAATTATCTGGGCGGTATACAAATGGGGAGTGATCACCAGGGCTATAGGATCACACCCACTAGTATCTAAACTAATGAGGGTTATATTTTAACTCCAATCTCCCCAGAGGCCCAGATACACTCATACATGGGACATAGGCATAGTAATTAACTATGTTACGAGGATGGATTGATCCATATCGGGGCTCCACTCTGGACAAACTAACATACAAGATGGTAATGATAATGGCACTTCTATCAGCACAACGGGTCCAGAACTACAAGATAAATATGGACGCCATGTATGTCACAAATGGCAAGATAACTCTTTCTAATACAGGGTTACTCAAACTAAGACCGACCGGTTCCTCTGGCCCAAAATTAGATAGTTTCTGGCCTATCTGCAGATAGTCGGCTCTGCATTGTGACACATATTTTGCAATATATAGAATTCACCAGGACTCTTAGGGGCACGGAGAGAGGAGCTTTACTCATAACCATAAACGTCCTCACCATAAGGTCACAGTCCCCCCCCCCCCCCCCCCCCCAAACCATATCCAGATGGTTAAGGGTGTATTAGATTCAGCGGGGTGTGGATTACTAATGTTTTCAAATCTCACTCCACCAGACTGCATCTACATTTCGGCGCTACGATGTGGAAGTTCCTTTGGACCGCATCCTTGCCACGCGTTAGGTTGGAGCAAATGAACAAACTTTTCAATGCTTTGGGCATATTGTTTAGGTATGAATAAATACCTTTCTTTGTTTTTCAGCACAGTGTCATGTCTGAATTATCGTTCATCTTCTATTTTTCCTAGCATGGCAGGGTGTGAGCATGGACTCGTTCCATGGCATGAAAATCACAGAGCTTTGAAATCTTCACGTAGTCACTCACGTGACTCCGAAGTAAAATAGTAAGATTAAATGAGAACTTACCAGTTTGAAGTTTGAATCTTTATTTGATGAGGCGTTACGATGAGATTACGTGCCCTCCGTTCCTCCCAAGAACCCTCTATTCTAAAGTTCAACTGGTATGGAAGTTCTCTCTTATCTTACTATATTAGTCACTCTAGTATCTGTGATTTCACACCACTGCTCTTGATGAAATTACCGCGCATGCGTGCTGGCGGGGGTCTTCACGTAATCGACTCATCGTAACGCCTCATAAAATAAAGATTACAAATCAAACTGGTAAGTTCTCATTTACTCTTACAATTAATGTTCAGAGATTTCTTTCAGTTGAGTCTCGAGTTTAATAGCCTGATGGCTGTGGGGTAAAAGCTGCTCCTGAACATGGACGTTGCAGTCTTCAGGCTCTTTTTTGTACCTTCTATCCTGAAGGTGGCGACGAGATGACTGTGTGGGAATGATGCTGCCAGCGTTTTTGAGGAAGCGACTGCGATAGATCCCTCATTGTAGGTGGAGGTCAGAGCCACGATGATGGAGTTGTTCTAGTGTTTACTACTTTTTTGTATTTTTTCTGCTCACCTGGGCGCTCAAGTCAAGACCTCTTTTGGGGGAAGGCATGATCTGACTACCATCAAAGGCGATCGGGGTTGCACTTGAGCCGAGGGGGACCAATATCCTGGCAGGGAGATTTGCAAATAAAGGCTATACGGGAGACTTAAACATAGTAGAAAGGCTGGGGGGGGAAGGGACACGGGGGGTAGAGGGGGCTAGGGGTCAGGGTGGTGTGGGGCAAGAGGCGGCAATTGGAGAACTGGGAATCTATTACAATCCTTTCGGCACATCAAAAATGTAGGAGAGAAAAGATTGAAAAGATAATTAGGACCGAGAATAAGGGATGGTGGGTTTCTAAAATGTGTTATATTTTATGCTAGGAGGACATTGTAAGTAAGGTGGACGAACTTAGAGCCTGGAGGGACACCTGCGAAATATGATCGTTTGTTTGGCAATCAGTGAAACATGGTTGCAGGGGAGGGCTGTGGCTGTGATTGGAAACTAAATATTCCTCAGGATTTCGTTAGCTTCAGGTGGTCGTGATGAGAATTTGATCGCTACCAGAGGAGGGAGGGTGTTGCATTGCTTCCGTCAGAGAAGATATATACTAGCAGCTTTGCTTTCGCAGGATTAGTGATTAAGAGGGCTCGTCGTATTAGGAGGCTATTTTGGTGGAAACTGAGAGTGGGAACTGTTCTTTGGTAGCTTCACCTAACACTTTTATGGGGTGTATTATAGACCGCCAAATGGGGAGCGTGAATTTGAAGAGTCCCCCCCCCCCTAAATATGTAAGGAGATTAATACTAGATATTCGTAGGTAAGACAGACAAGGTAGTGATTGTGGGAGATTTCCAATTTCCAAAAATAGAAACAATTAAAAAACTGGGGAAACAATTCTGTACCTGGGCTGGATGGTATTTGAGTTTGTAACTGAATCTGTGCAGGATAGTGGGGGGGGGTTTTGCAGCATGCTCTAGTACATAGATTGGGTATCGCCAGGGCAGTGCTGGACCTCCAGTTAGTAAACTGAGGCAGGTCCGGTGAAAGGAGTGTAATGACCTCTCCTGTTGTAAATGTGAGGGCAGCTTTGCCGGACGATGTTCGAATGGGTAGGGTGGTGTGCACTTCTCGGCGGACAGTGATGCACATACGTCCATTAGTTTCAATTATGATTATTGCCCCCTCACGAGAGAGTCAGATAATGGATGGTACTAGGGTGTAGATGATTTTTGATTGTGAGAAAGGATACCTTTGCGTAAGGATTTTAAATAGGAGTGAACTTGGACACTTGTTTCATGGGAAGGATGGTATGAAGAAGAAAGAATGGAGGACATTTAAAGGGGAAATTGTTAAGAGTACAGAATCTTTATGGTCCCTGTTAGGTTTGATAGTTTATAGTAAAAACTTGGAAAAGATAGAGCCATGCGTTGGTTTTCAAGGGAATTGGGGACACTTGTTTCGAAAAAAAAAAGAGCTGATATTCTACAATGTTTATAGGAGGCATGAGAAATGAGATGCTAGAGGAGTATCAAAGAATTGTAAAAGAATCTTAAGAAAGAAATTAGGAAGGCTAAAAGAAGATATGAGGTTGCATGGCAAGAAAGGTGAAAGTAAACCCAAAGGGTTTTCTACAGCTATATTAATGGCAAAAGGATAACGTCGAAACAAGGTATAGATAAAATTGGACCATTAGTAGAACCAAGTTATGGGGCAGCTATCTGCAGAGCCAAAAGAGATGGGGGAGTTTTTGAACAATTTCTTTTCTTCGGTATTCACCCAGAAGAGAAGGATATTGAATCTCTGTGAGGTAAGGGAAAATAACGTAGAGTAGCTATGGAAACTATGAGATTCAAGAGGAGAATGTCCATGACACTTTTGATTTAAATAAAATGTGGATATAGACTCCAGGTCCTGACGAGGATATTCTCCTAGGCACCATTGAGGGAAGTTTTTCAGTGTAGGAAATAGCAGGTAGCTAGCAGAAATATTTCAAATGTCATTAGAAAACGGGGAATAGTGCCGGAGGATTGGTCGTACTGTCGCCCTGTTGTTCCAATTGTTTAAAAAGGGTTCAAAGTAATAAACCTAGACAATTTTCCATTTGGTACCTATAGTTTGACGTCAGCTGGTGGGGCAAATTAATGGAAAGGATACTTATGTACGATAATTTATATACAGCATTCATGTCGATAAACATGGGAATTCTGCAATCAGGAACAGTCAATAATGGATGTGTGCCTGGGAAGGCTCATCGTTTGACTAACCTTCTTGAATTTTTTGAAGCTGTAACTCAGGGAAATTGTATGCTGGGTTTAAATGGAAGTGGATGTTGTCTATATGGATGTCAAGTAAGGCTTTTGACAAGGTTCCCCATGGTGAAGGTTGGTTAATAGAAAGGTTCTAAGGCTCTAATCTTGGGTGTTATGGAGGCAACGTTGTCAAAGATGGATTAACAGTGAGCTGAATGGGAGATGTCAGAGAGTAATGGTGGATGCGCGCTGTTGCGCATCGGTTGGGATCTGCGGTGCCCAGTGCGGATTGCCTCAAGGGATCTGTGTATCTGGGTCCACTGTTGTTTTGTCATGTTTCTCATGCATGATCTGTGATGATGGGGTGGAAAATGGAGATAATAATGTATGTCAGATGCAAGTCACGTAAGATAGGTGGTGTTGTGGATATATGAAGGAGATTTTCAAAGTCTACAGAGAGGATTTGTGGCCGATTCGGAAATAGTGGACTGAAAGATGGCAGATGGAAGTTTAAGCTCGATAAGTGTGGAAGTGCTACATCTTGGCAGGACAAAATCATAAATTGCGGACGTACATGGTAAATGGTAGAGGAATTGAGGAATGCTGTGGTACAGAGGTGTTCTCAGTTGAAAAACTGGGGCATAGTTCCCTGAAGGTGAATCGCATGTTAGATAGTGATGTGGTAAATAGATATGTCCTTTGGTGCTTGCTGGCCTTTTAAATCAGAAGCATTGTAACATAGGAGTAGGGATTGTAATGTTCGACAATTGTAACATGGCTTTGGTAGAAGACCAATTTGCGAGTATGGTGCTACAATTTTGGTCGCCTAGTTATAGGAGGATGTCATACAAAATGGAGAGTAGTACCAGAGGGAGATTGTACTAGATGTTGCCAGGGTTTCTCGCAACTATGTTATCGAGAAAAGGTTTAACATAGTTACGGTTTATTTTATTCTTTGGAGAGCAGAAGGTCTAAGGGTTGGCGACTTGATTGGGTCTTTTTAATGATGAAAGGGTTAGAACTGAGTTGACTGCATACGTTTTTCCCATTGAGGGTAGGAGCAGGTTTTCAAACAGTAGTGGGTATGAACATCCGATGAAATAAGGAACAGATGGTTTCGGGAGTAACGTGATAGAGTGGTGAACTTCTTTTACTCAGGCGTGGTGCTGTGTCGGAATGAAGCTTCCAGCAGAAGTGGTGGCCTTATGCTAGGATCGATTTTAACATTTAAGGAGTAAAGTGCTGCATAGGTATATGGACGTGAGCCTTGCAGGCTCCTGAATGGAGGGGGTATGGTCTGAAGGTGGCGACGAGATGACTGTGTGGCCAGAATGATGCTGCCAGCGTTTTTTGAGGAAGCGACTGCGATAGATCCCCTCGATTGTAGGGATGTCAGAGCCGATGATGGAGTTGGTAGTGTTTACTACTATTTGTATTCTTTTCAGCACCTGGGCGCTCAAGTTGCTGAACCAAGCCACGATGCAACCGGTCAGCATGCTCTCTACTGTGCACCTGTAAAGTTAGATAGAGAGTCCTCCTTGACATACCGACTCTCCGTAATCTTCTCAGGAAGTAGAGGTGCTGATGTGATTTATTTATAATTGCATCAGTGTTCTTGGACCAGGAAAGATCTTCAGACATATGCTTGCACAGGAATTTGAAGCTCTTGACACTCTCCACCATCGACCCGTTGATATAAATGGGACTGTAGGTTCCCATCCTACCCCTTCCAAAGTCCGCAATTAGTTCCTTGGTTTTGCTGGTGTTGAGGGCCAGGTTATTATGCTAGCACCATTTGGTCAGTCGGTCGATCTCGCTTCTACACTCTGACTGGTCCCCATCAGTAATACGTCCCACAACAGTGGTGTAGTCAACGAACGTGATGATGGAGTTCGCACTATGACCTGCTACGCAGTCATGGGTATAGAGTGAGTACAGCAGGGGGCTGAGCATGCAGCCTTGTGGTGCTCCCGTGCTGATTGTAATCGAGGCTGACACATTCCCACCAATACGAGCAGTCTGTGGTCTGTGAATGAGGAAGTCGTGGATCCAATTGTAGAGGGATGCACAGAGACCCAAATCTGAGAGCTTGGTAACCAGCTTGGAGGGGATGATTGTATTAAATACCGAGCTGTAATTAATGAATGGCTTTTAGGCGTCGCGTGCAATTGGTTATTTGATTTTAAGCCGTCTGCCCATTCGGTTATTTGCATTTTAGACGTCATGCCCGTTCCGTTATTTGGCTGTGCGGATTCGTTTCCGTTAGGTATCTTGGCTGACACTCCTTCGCTTCAGCTTCTCGTCCTTCTACGTCCTGTACGGGTACTGATCCCCGCACACTAACACTATCCTACGCACACTGTGGACTATTTACACTTATACCAACTCAATTAATCTACACGCCTGTACGTCTTCGGAAGAAACCGAAGATCTCGGAGAAAACCACGCGGTCACTGGGAGAAGGTACAAACTCCGTACAGACAAGCACCCGTCGTCAGGATCGAACCTGCACCTCAGGTGCAGCAAGCGCTGTAAGGCAGCAACTCGAGCACTGCGCACTGTGTCGCCCTATACCTGTGGTAATTTTGGATGTGCTTTTATAACCATATAACAATTACAGCACAGAAACAGGCCCTCTCGGCCCTTCCAGTCCGTGCCCACCATTTGTTTTCCCCTAGTCCCATCTACCTGCACTCAGACCATACCCCTCCATTCCCTTCCCGTCCATATACCTATCCACCTTACTTTTAAATGTTAAAATCGGTAATGCCTCCACCACTTCTGCTGGAAGCTCATTCCACACATCCACCACCCTCTGAGTAAAGAAGTTACCCCTCACGTTAACCCTAAACTTCTGTCCCTTAATTCTCATGTCATGCCATCTTGTTTGAATCATCCCTACCCTCAATGGGAAAAGCTTATCCACGTCAACTCTGTCTATCCCTTTCATCATTTAAAAGACCTCAATCAAGTCCCCCCTTAACCTTCTGCGCTCCAAAGAATAAAGACCTAAGTTGTTCAACCTTTCTCTGTAACATAGTTGCTGGAGCCCTGGCAACATTCTAGTAAATCTCCTCTGTACTCTCTCTATTTTGTTGACCACGGTTTGTTGGTAACTGGCAGAGGAGGATGTAAGCGGATGCAATAGAAGTTTTTAAATTCACGAAAGGTGTAGATGACGTTGATAGGGAGAGAGATTTTCCTTTCACATAAATGTCAGAAAACAAGGTGCTGATATTAGTATTGGTTTATTATTATCGCATGTAACCAGATACAATGAAACACTTGAATTGTGTGCTCTGCGGTCAAATCGGAGTAACATGCGTCCAACCAACCCATGCTTAAGCCCGACGGGTAGCGCAACGATAAAAATTCCACAATCCAGAATTTAGTGTAACAACAACTATAGCGTGAGAGTTACGGATTGAAACTCCAAGGTACATAACGAGTTTGGTTGGTAGATAGGCTCCAGGAAAGACCATTCAGTAGACTGATAACAGCGGGGAAGAGGTGGATTCTGAATCTGGTCTTAGACCTTGCATCCGATAGAAATGTTCCGTCCCTCAACAGGGACGCAGAAGATGCTCCCCCTCACATTCCTGCTCTCGATTGTTAGCGGCAGAGAACCAGTCTGAATAATTTTATGGGTGTGAAATTCGCAAATTAAAGAAAATAATTCCGAATGGACTTGCCAATGATTAATGAAAGGAAAGTAAACATCTAGATAGACACAAAATGCTGAACTGAACGGGACAGACAGCATCTCCGGAGAGAAGGAATGGGTGACGTTTCGGGTCAAGACCCTTCTTCAACCCCACTGAGTTACTCCAGCATTTTGTGTCTATCTTCGGTTTAAACCAGCATCTGCAGTTCTTTCCGACACAAAGTAAAAACCTTGTTTTAACAGAATTATGTAAAAAATTGAATTATGTAACAACAATATTTCAAATTGGAGCAAGAAAAGATCCCGACCCGATCTGTTCTCGTATATTTCCCTCCACTTTTTGATGGTTGTATTGTCTGTCACAGAGTCTGATGAAGGGTCACTGCCCGAAACGCCACCTTTCCATTTTCTCGAGAGATGTTGCGTGACCCGCTGATTTACTCCCACATTTTGTACCTCTCATTGTTTTATTGGTTTGTAATTTAACCAATGTGAAATTTTCTGATGAAACAACAGTGGACGAATGGACAAAACAAAGTAAGAGCCAACCACTGGCCAAAGGGCTTATCAACGCGAAACAGTGTCAGCAATGATTTTACATCAACATGTCCGGAAACACCACAATTTCATGATTTACTGTGAGAATATTTCATTAAAACCAGCGTTCGTCAATTCGGTGAAATGTACAGGCTAGGGATCATTCAAAACACATGAGCAGGAAACCAATGACAGCAACCTCGAAGCACGAATTTCAAAAGGAACATCAGATGCTGGAGTTATCGCTCGCCAGTCTTTTTCCTGCCCCCCCACATCTTTTCGCTGCTGCAATCACTCTACAGGTTTCCAACCCAAAACGTCGTCTGTAGTTTCCCTGCAGTGATAACGTCTGGCCGGCTGATTTCCTCCAGTATTTTGTATTTAATACAAAGCAAAACCCCTGAGAACGTTCAGCAGGATAGGCAGCCTGATCCACTAAGTGTTTTCTGCATTTTCTCTTTTTTCATTTCAGCAATGGCATTGTTCTCTCTACATCGGAGTGACTCTACATCTCTCAAGCAATCGCCATTTTGTCACACCATTGAATGACGAGTGATGTCGCGAAATTATTGAACATAGAAAGGAAATATACGCGAGTTTCATAAATGAAAAGGTTGAGAATGTTTCCTGGACTCGAGCTGTAGGGAGAGGAATGACAGATTAAGCCTTTATATCTTGTAACACCAGAGACTGAAGAGTGATCTTATAAAGGTGTATAAAATCAAGAGGGAGATAAATAGGATGAGTGCAGAGTCATATTCCCAGTGTAGTAAAGTCAAAGACCTCGAGGACAGAGGTTTAAGGTGAGAGGAAAAAGATTTAACAGGAACTTGAGGAGCAATCTATTTATACAAAGAGTCGTGGGTATATGGAAAGAAAATGTTTAGAGGGATCTGTGCCAAAGGTGGGCGCATAGGATTGGCTTACATGGGGTGCCTTGGGCGGCATGGATGAGTTGGGCTACGTGGTCGTGGGCTGTCTTTGGGGGAGATCTCTAAACATCTCTTTAGAGATGTTACACATGATTTAGAAAAAGTGTGATAAAATCTGAGGATCTATTCACCTCAAATGAATCAGATTTAATAGGGGTAGAGAAAACCTAGTGGGCCACGTTTGGAATCTGTTGTGCTGTTCTGTTTGGTGCATTACAGGGATTTGTGTGGAGGCTTTAGAAATTGTTCAGAAGCGGCCTACCAGAATGTTATTTGGTTTTCAGGTTGCTAGATATTAGCAGGGATGGGTAAGCTTGGATTGTTTTCTCTGTAGCGGCGGACTGGGTGCGTACTTATAGAAGTACATACGTTTACGAGAGGCATAACTATGGTGGATAACCTTATTTTTCCCATGGTGAAAATATTAAAAGACTGCAGGGCATATTTTAAGGTGGGAAGGGTAAAATGTAAATAACATTTCAATTTGAATTTACATGTTAAATACGGCAAGCTATTTTACAGTGGGGCGTAGGTGTGGAACACGCTGCTGAAGACGTCGTACCTTAAGGTAAAGAATGTACGGATTCAGGCCATGTCTATGCAGATGGAATTATTGAGGATTGGCATTATGTTCTGTGAGGGCGGGGGACGTGGAAGGTTGTGTTCCCGTGTTGTAGAGTGATGTGAGTCATGTTCTATGTATTGACGAAGGGCCAGACCCGAAACGTCACCTATCCATGTACTCCAGAGACGCTGTCTGACCCGTTGAGTTAAACAGCACATTATGTGTCTTTTTTCCATGGTCGTTATTTTTAAATTCTGTGTCATAACATTTCCAATCTGCTTAAATTCCACACAACATGATCGAAGTGTTTAGAGGCGATCGCTTAATCCATGCCTTGTATTCGACATTATTATATCTATTTTTTACGACTCCGTTTTATCAAATTTCCTCGGTCAGCTGAGCAACCTCGGAGATAATTGTCAACATTTATCTTTTGGGGAATTGAGTATCAGTCAGGAAGTCACGGTACAAATTTATTGGACTTGATTAGTCCACATTTCGAATATTGTGTGCAGTTCTATTGTTCCCATTACAGGAAAGATGTGGACGCTTTGGACTGGGTGCAGAGAACGTTTACCAGAATGATGCCTGGTTTCAGGGTAATAGGTTTCAGGGAGAGGTTAGACAGACTTGAATTATTGCATCGTGAACATAAAAGGCCGCGTAGTATATTAGTATATAAAATGTTGGTCGCGCAGATTTGTTTCGCAGGATGAAAATAATATCAAATACTAGAGAGGTTAAAGTGAGAGGGGCAAAGTTTAAAGGAGATATGTAAAGAAGGTTTCATTACAGAAGGTGGCGAGAGCCTGGAACACGCTGCCAGAGTTCGTTGTTCGAGTGAATACCATGGTGACAGTTAAAAGACAATTGGTAAGCATATAGATATGCAAGGAATGGAGGGATATGAGTTATGTGCAGATTGGCATGATGGTCTTGGCAGCATGTTGGACACAAATATTATGGGCCAAAGGGCATCTTCTTGTGTGTATCTAGCATGTTTTATAATATACGTTAGCATTTAACCGCATTTCTAATACAATTCATAGGACATCCGACCATAGTTTTCAATTCCGTTCTGAACTTCTTCTGGGACACGGCATAAATAAAGGTATTTGTGCAAGAACTCAAACACCTCAGCATATATGCCGACAGCTCCATAATGGTGATAGGTTTGTTGTAAGTCGTTGCCAAAAATTGAGCATCGGTTAATTGTACAAAAATATAAAATATTAATATCAACGCCCATAGCAGAAGGAAATTGGCAGATATGGCGAGCAGCAAAATTATCGATTTCCTTCGATTTTCCATCTCTGGATCGGCTTGACTGTCGACATCTTTATTTCCCCGGAGACCAACTCTCACTCGATTAGCCAGCAAAATATGCTTGACAGTTAGAGAATTGAAGAGCAGGATTAAGGCAAACGGTGCAAATGGAGTGAGAATGGTCTCCAACCATAGAAAAGCGGCCCATATGGGGAGAGTAAAACAGGCTTCCTTCACTCTACAGAACCAGGGAACATTGTCAATTAGTTCTCCAGGTTCCCACGTAAAATAGTATGGAACGTTTTCCAAAACGCTTAGCAAACATACTACTGATATCACCACCGTCGCCGTCTTCTCGGTGCAATATTTCGTTCTCAGAGTTTGGCGACAAATGGCGACAAATCGGTCAAATGTAAAGGCAACCGTTAGCCAGACAGACCAATCAATGGAAATGAAAAACAGAGTTACATTCAGACTGCAAATAGGAGTGTAATTCAAAAATGAGTATGGAAAATAACCCTCCTTAATCTCATATAAAATGACCTCAAATATCATGACCATCAGATCGCCCACTGCCATGCCAACCAAGTAACGTGTGATGCATTTTGAGAGACCACAATTTCCACGGGAGAAAATCACGATCGACACCAAGTTAGCTGCAAAGGAAAGGACAACATTTATCAACCTCACTGAGGACACTTTGTTGGAACATAACATATTATCGTCGCTAAGTCCCTTACCCCGAAATATTGTTTAACATAAGCAATTCTCAGGTATAAATCTTTCATTGATACGCATTAGAGATATGTTTAGTTTAGTTTAGTTTCGGTCCACTGAGCCTACACCGCCCAGCGATCCCCGTACACTAACACCAACCGAAACACACTATGGACAAATTGTACATTTATACAACGCCAATTAACAAGCAAACCTGTACGTCTTCTGTTGTACCTGTTTGTACTAACACCGAAACTGGTGATCTCGGAGAAAACCCACGCAGATCACGGGGAAAACGTATAAAGTCTGTGCAGACAGCACCCGATGTCAGGATCGAACCGTGGTCTCTGGCCCTGTAACCGGGGTCTCTGGCCCTGTAAGGCAATAGCTCTACCGCTGCGCCACCGTGCCGCCCTGTTCTGTACTGAGCTATTAAGAAAATGCCACTGCAAAACAATTGTTTAATCTGCTGGAAAGGCAGCATATCTGGAGTGAAGGAATGGGCGACGTTTCGGGTCGAAACCCTTCTTCAGACTCTCCAGAGATGCTGCCTGTCCCGCTGAGACTCCCGCATTTTGTGTCTATCATTCATTTAAACCAGCCCCCGCAGTTCCTTCCTGCACAAATTCGTTAATCTTCAGTTTTATTCTGGCCATCATACTGAGTCCGCAGATTGTATTTTCGATATATTTCAACTGTGTGTTTTTCGTCCGATTTATTTAGAGGGAAGACCGCACGGCTCCGCCATATCTGTGTTTTCAGAACGTAGAACGCTTAAATTAAAAAAAAATCACCATCCTTTCTAAACCACACCACAAATAAAAACAGGAAAAGCTGCAAGCCCTCAAGACGCCCGGCAGCATCTTTGAGAAAAGAAACAGCATTCAATTTGCATTCAGTCAGAAGAAGGGTTCCGATCCTACTCCTTTTCTCCGGAGATGCTGCCTGGCCCGCTGATATACTCCGGCATTTTGTGTACATCTTCAATTTTCATTTCCGAGAGATATTACCCAGGACCAGATATATTAACACAGATTTCCTTATCGCTCTGACCTGTTGTGTTTTGCCAGATTTGTCTGGTTTTACTTCAAATGTACAATCATCTGTGCAATCTTTAAATTATCCTCGCACTGGACATTTTTTTTCAAATAGTTAACGAATATGCCATCGAAAATTGAGTTTAGTAGTAACCAATATTGCTAGATGAATCTTTACAATGGTTTTTCCAATAACCTCGATATGCAGAAAACAATTAAGATAAATTTCACCAAAATATTAATTAGAATGAATGGTCTAGACCAGAAAGATTGTATGTCTATTTCTTGTCCCTCCACAGATGCTGCCTGACACGCTGAGTTCCTCCAACACTTTGCTCAAGATTCCATATCATTGTGGCTCCATTTTGAGAAATTCACTGTGTATGGAGTAAACGGCCATTCGGCTGATCCGGTTTGAGCTCGTTAGAAATATTTGCACAATATTACCCTTTCCATATTTTAACAGACAGCGCTATAGGTGTGGACGCATATGCATAAATATACTGGGCTTTCTGTCCCCATCAGCACTTCCTGCAGTTGGATCCAGACCCAGACCGACCTTTGCTTTAAATCATTAGCGAGTCAACTTCCCAGACGCACTAAGTGGGCCGATGCCTTGCCGCATAACACTAGGACTATTTAATTATCCATCAGATCCTGAAATCAAAGCGATTCTTATAACAATGGGATTGTTTATCTCTTTTGACCACCTGGAATATTTTTGCGTCCAACCATGGACCAAGTAAGTATCAAATGAAAATAATTTCCGAAAGTGGTCGTTTACAGTTCGGGCACAGCTATGCTAATAAGATATCCTATATTTTTTAAATAAAATTAACGTATGCCTCAGGGTCGATTGTAAATACGACCTCAAACGGGAAGATTGGACAACCGTTAAAGGTCAATTTAAAACCATCGCTTCATAGGAAAGACTGTTGCAACTTGATGGTTGAAATCTCGCGGGATGAATTGTGTTGAACACATTTAACAGGAACGAATTGCCGATCTCCATCGATAAGCATGATCTCTGAAGTTAGATCATAGAGCTACAAGCATTGAAACAGTCAATACTGATTACTCGTCTATGCAGACCAAGTTGCTTGTGCTAACCCTACTTGCTCCTATCTCTACAAACCTTTTCTCTCCACCAACCTGTCGAAATTTCTTCTAAATGCCTTAATTATAATGATACGATGGATCTTTATTAATCCCAGGAGGGAAATTGATCTGCCAACAGTCATAAAACACAAAATACATGATATGTTAAATTAAAACGACGAATGGAAGAGATTGGGTATGTACAAAGATTGGGGCTGCGTTCTGTGCTGCACCTTGGTGGAACCAGTCTGTTGCTGAAGGTTCTCCTCAGTTTGACCAGTGTGTAATGACGAGGGTGAGCTACATTTTCCAGGATGTTCCCCAGTTTGAGGAGGATCTTCTCTCCAAGAGCCCCTCCCATGAATCCAACAGCCTCTACACTACAACTGGCAGCATCCACTGTG
Source organism: Okamejei kenojei (assembly GCA_035221665.1). Lineage (NCBI taxonomy): Eukaryota > Metazoa > Chordata > Chondrichthyes > Rajiformes > Rajidae > Okamejei > Okamejei kenojei. The sequence goes on along the minus strand of CM069160.1, from coordinate 3,814,675 downwards.
TAAAAACTTTGCCCCTCTAGTCCCGTTTAAATCGTTCTCCTCCCAGTTTAAAACTATGCCTTCTAGTTTTAGACTCTCCTATCCTGGGGGAGGTACTATGCCGAATCTTATCTATTTACCCCCCACCACCCCCATGAATGTATAAACCCCTGTAAACACGCCACAAACATGCCAGTCCCGGTAACATCCGCGAGAATCTTTTTCCGCACCTTTCCTGTTTAATTGCATTCTTTCTATAACACGGCAACAACAACTGTATACACAACTCCAAAACAAGTCGTTGGCCTTACCGACGTCCCAATGTCGTCCCAACTCAATATCCTGACCTATGAAGGCAAGCGTGCCAAACGCCACCTGCATCATTCCATCGGTTTATCCGTTTCATTCAAAGGCACTAGGTACCTGCACTCCTCAATCCCACTGTTCTATTACACTCTTCAAATCCATAGCACTTACAGTGTAAGGCATGGCCTGCTTCTGCTTTTTCAAAATGCAATACCTCGAATTTATCTGAACTAACCTCCGCCACCACTCTGTGGCCCCACTGAATCAATTGATCAACATTTCGTTGTAATCTTAACGAACTTTCTTCACTGTGATCTTAACGAACGTCGTAATCTTAGCGAACTGTCTGCTACACCGATAATTTTAACGCCGTACTAAGACACCTGTAATCTCATGATAATCATGATAATCGCGATACAAACGTCAAACGGCAGTGGACCCAGTGCCGTTCTCTGAGTCACGGGATTTTGTCCGATACTCCAGTCTGAAAAAAAACAACCCGCACCACCGCCACCTCTCATTGCGTGTTTCTCCACCCGTAAATCCTTTAAATTAAACAACACGGAAGATTAATCATCAGGCAAAGGCTGACAAAAAAAATGCTGATCGCACTACCTATACAATACAAAGCAAACCTAAATATCGCACCAGGATACAACCCTACAGAGGATGCAGCTGTCAGCAGGTTCACTGTTCTGCTGAAGACTGTTCGACACGAAGTGTATCTCTTGCCACAGGTTCTGCCTGAATTCAATAGAAAATAGACAATAGACAATAGGTGCAGGAGTAGGCCATTCGGCCCTTCGAACCAGCACCGCCATTCAATGTGATCATGGCTGATCATCCCCAATCAGTACCCGGTTCCTGAGATTCTCTAGCTCTCTCTTGAAAGCATCCAGAGAACCTGCCTCCACCTGAACCTGCCACCTGAAGCAGAGAATTCCACAGACTCGCCACTCTCTATGAGAAAAAAATGTTTGCTCGTCTCCGTTTTAAATTGCTTACTGCTTATTCTTAAACTGTGGCCCCTGGTTCTGGACTCCCTCAACATCGGGAACATGTTTCCTGCCTCTACCCTGAGTTTACCCAGAATTTCCTGTATTTATTAGCGGTGATCAGAGGTATCGCACTTTAAGGTGATGCTTAAGTTCTCATTGAAGATAAAACAACTGAATATCAAACAGGGTAGTCAAAAGATTTTTATCTGATTCCACTTCTGATCAAAATAATGCAAAATATATAAGTAAGTAAGTAATTAAGTACGTTTATTGGCCAAGCATTCACATACAAGAAATGTGCCTTGTATGTGAATACAAGGCAAATTCAAAATGCAAAATAGTCAATTACAAAATGGTCGCTTATTGTTTCATCGCAATCATTTAGTGTCCAGGGTCACAGAAGCATTCAGCACGGAAACAGGTCTTGGGCCCAACTCGTCTATGCCTACCAAAATGCCCGATTTAAACTGGCACAATTTGCCGGCCCCTGATCCACGTTCTTAATAAACCATTCCTTTTAATGTTAGTGACCAAATATATTTTAAATGATGTTATTGTACGTGTCTGAATTTTTCCCACTGGCAGCTAATTTCATAAACCAGTGTGAAAAAGGTTGCCCTTCAGTTAAACCCATACCCTTTGGTTCTTCATTCTCCTACCCTAGGTAAAATACTCTGTGGATATGAGTCATGACGTTCGACACCTCAATAAGACAATCGCCAAGCATCCTGCGCTCCAAGGCCTGCCGGACCTCGTCCTATAGTGCAGGCCCTCTATTCTTGGCAACATTATCAAAAAGCTTGCTAGCTTCTTCCCGACTGTAAAGTGATCAAAATCGAACAACGTCTTGTATATTTGCAGCATAACGTTCCAACGTTTATATTCAATTTCCTGACTAATAATGGTAAGCGTGACAAAATACTTGTTACCCCTCTCTCAGGATGTGACGCTCTTATCGAGGAACCATGTTCATGTACTCATAGAACCCTCTGCTTTTTAACACCCCTCGCGAACGTCCGTTCATTGTGAATCTCCTGCCTTGCTTTAACTTCCCTAAATGCAAAAACGCACGCTTATCTGATTTAACCTCAATTGTTTTCTTTCCTCAGCTCACTTGCCCAATTAATCAGTATCACACGGTAACTCTTGATAGTCTTCTACCACACCACCTTGTTTAGTGTCGTTTGCAAACTTACTAGTTATGCCGTATACATCCTTCTCTATATCGTTGAAATAGATTTCAAACAGCAATGTGCTCAGATCCGAACAAAGAGGGACACCACTCGTCACAGGTCTGATGTCTGAAAATCAACATTTCACCACCACCCTCTGCATCCTACCATGAAGATTATTTTATACCAAGTTAGTTACCTCTAGCTAACTCAATTTCATACAAATATTTCGCTATCAAATATTAGCTGTCTGCTAAACGACAGTTACGACCTATATTAGCAAACATGTTGAACGGTTTAATCGTATATTAAACGAGATGCCCATGTCTACAAATTGAACGGGCAAACGCCACAGAAAACAGCCATGCTATAAAGCGCTGAAAAGAATACATTTACTTTATTTTAATTATCTTACCGGGAACTCCAACAATTGCCAGAATAGGGTAGAACACATTTTCGACCTGTAAGATTACCGGCAGTCCCATATCAGGGAAGGAGCGATGTTGCCTGTTAAATATCAAGAGAGCTAATGCATTTGTTTTCGAAATAATGTTCTATTTATAACGATAAGACCTTCAGTCACCCATATCGATTGCACAATGTTTGTAATTAGTTGGAGACATTTGGTAAACAGGTAATCCAGAACCATATCTACAAAATAATCCCTATGACCTATTGCAAGCAAAGTATTCCCATTTAGTCATTAGTGTCAGCAATACGGTGGAAGCCAATATTATTGATAAAACGAAACATGAATTCCGAATCAGGATGGAACAGGCGCACATATTTTGAATAATTACTATCTTCTCCGATTCTTATTTTAACCTAGAATTAAACTGCATGGAAATATTTTCAATGTATTGATTTGTTGTACCCGATAGTTACTGCATATGTTTAACGAAGCTTTCTCGGTGTTATAAGCGAGACCTAATCATAATCATATGCACGTACAAAAATTACATAATCAATTCTGTATAACAGCATTTGCTAAATCTTGACCAAAAAACAAACGCTGGTTAAAATTAGCAGGTCAGGAAGCATCAGTGGAGGAAATGGACAGTGAACGTTTCGGCTCGGGCAGTTCTCGGGATAGAACTGAGCTGGCAAAGGATTTAGATTAATGAATACATTAATAGACTTTTCATGAGTTAAATGAAAAGAAATACAGCACATTTAAAGCATATTGGCTCAAATGACTGAACACGAAAATCCTCTGAACATGTTTCTAATTCATTGGATATTGTCAGTTCCGCGCCTTTGTCCAGATAATGCCGTGCATTGTGCCCGGCATCTTCAAGTACAGAACCATATGCTGTCATGGGCCAATATGTAGTTCAACCTTCATCTTGAAGGAATGGATGGATTCGGGTCGATACCCTCTTCAGACTCGAGCCAGGAGGAAGGGAAACGAAAGGTTTAGACGGTGATATAGAGAGAGATAGGGACTCTCCTAGTGGCAGCATGCTGTGAAGGCTGCAAATTCGTTTGCTCCCTTAACTTCATTACCACTCTTTCAATGTTACTTGTTATTACTTGACCTCAAGGCATGGTCTAACTTTTCATAAGTTGTGGATAACACTTTTATACGCCTTAATCGTGAAAAGGATGGGGGTAAGAGGGCAAGGAGGCTCCCCAAGGAAGGAACAGGGAGAAGCCACAGCCACAGCCACAGCTTCTGACTAGTATTTTAGAAGCAATATCGAAAATGAACGATAAACTGAAAAATGAAATGAAAACAAGATTTTGCAGGTTGGAAGAAATGGTGAAAGGAGTTTCGAGCAAATTGATGGAAGTTCAAGAAAAGCTGATTGTGTTACAAGTTGAATCTCGTGAACAGAAGGAACAAATTGATAACTTGCGAACCCTGGGCCAGAAGAGAGATTTGAAGATTGGAAAACTGGAACGGAGAATGAATGAAAATACTCGAGCACTCCGGCAATATAAGACTGCATTTGCCGGAAGGTCAAGAACGAGATAATGTTATAAAATATGCTTCTAAAATGATAAAGTAGACCTTCAACATGGAGCACTATGAAAATCTTCCATTTTTGGATAACTCACACAGGATTGGGAAGAAATCTGGTAATAAACCGAGACATTTGATTGTTCGGTTTCACTTCTTGCAAATGAAGGAGAATATTCTCCAGGCAGCAAAAAAGTTGGGCGTGGCTGAATATGAAGGATGCAAGTTTCGGTTTGTTCCTGATTATAGTTACGAGCTTTTGGAAACAAGAAAGTCTTTCCATAATGTAATGTCTGATTTGTGTAAGAAAAAGTTGCGCCCAACCTTACTTTATCCAGCTAGACTGCGTATAACGACCCCCCCCCCCCTTTTTAACAGTAACATTCGATTTTTCCCCCCCCCCCCCCCCCCTAACAATCCTCTCAAGACGCTTCCAGCTTTCTGGAGGCTTACGAGGGTGAAAGGGAGTTATTGATAGCTGATTAAGTTATCGGAGATTAATTGAAGATTTACTGTTCCTATTTTGACAATATATCGCTTGGTAATGATTAAGAATTTAAACTGGACGAGTTGTTTTTCTTTTATATATATATTTTTTAAGAATTCCTCTGTTAGTTTATCTTAAAAAAAAATTGACGGAATTTGTCTTCGCCCCTGTCTTTAGACAAAAACGTGAACACAGTTCGTGTTTTTCATATTTTGACCTTGGATAAATAATATGAAGTAGGTTTGCTCTTCGTTCCACAGCCAACATGTTACTCCTTTTTTTTTTCTCAAACCACAGCATTGACCATGTTTTGGTTATTGAGTGGCAGATATACTTTTTTATGCTGTGTGCTGTTGTTAGGAAAGATGGGGGCAGGAAGGGATTAGTAGCTTACTGACTGTCTCTTCGTCAGTTTCGTCATTGTAACAGGTGGCTGGGGGTGGGGGGGGGGGGGGGGGGGGGGGGGGGGGGGGGGGGGGGGGGGGGGGGGGGGGGGGGGGGGGGGGGGGGGGGTGGGGGGGGGGGGGGGGGGGGGGTGGGGGGGGGGGGGGGGGGGGGGGGGGGGGGGGGGGGGGGGGGGGGGGGGGGGGGGGGGGGGGGGGGGGGGGGGGGGGGGGGGGGGGGGGGGGGGGGGGGGGGGGGGGGGGGGGTGGGGGGGGGGGGGGGGGGGGGGGGGGGGGGGGGGGGGGGGGGGGGGGGGGGGGGGGGGGGGGGGGGGGGGGGGGGGGGGGGGGGGGGGGGCGGGGGGGGGGGGGGGGGGGGGGGGGGGGGGGGGGGGGGGGGGGGGGGGGGGGGGGGGGGGGGGGGGGGGGGGGGGTGGGGGGGGGGGGGGGGGGGGGGGGGGGGGGGGGGGGGGGGGGGGGGGGGGGGGGGGGGGGGGGGGGGGGGGGGTGGGGGGGGTGTGGGTGGGGGGGGGGGGGGGGGGGGGGGGGGGGGGGGGGGGGGGGGGGGGGGGGGGGTGGGGGGGGGGGGGGGGGGGGGGGGGGGGGGGGGGGGGGGGGGGGGGGGTGGGGGGGGGGGGGGGGGGGGGGGGGGGGGGGGGGGGGGGGGGGGGGGGGGGGGGGGGGGGGGGGGGGGGGGGGGGGGGGGGGGGGGGGGGGGGGGGGGGGGGGGGGGGGGGGGGGGGGGGGGGGGGGGGGGGGGGGGGGGGGGGGGGGTGGGGGAGGGGGGGGGGGGGGGGGGGGGGGGGGGGGGGGGGGGGGGGGGGGGGGGGGGGGGGGTGGGGGGGGGGGGGGGGGGGGGGGGGGGGGGGGGGGGGGGGGTGGGGGGGGGGGGGGGGGGGGGGGGGGGGGGGGGGGGGGGGGGGTGGGGGGGGGGGGGGGGGGGGGGGGGGGGGGGGGGGGGGGGGGGGGGGGGGGGGGGGGGGGGGGGGGGGGGGGGGGGGGGGGGGGGGGGGGGGGGGGGGGGGGGGGGGGGGGGGGGGGGGGGGGCGGGGGGGGGGGGGGGGGGGGGGGGGGGGGGGGGGGGGGGGGGGGGGGGGGGGGGGGGGGGGGGGGGGGGGGGGGGGGGGGGGGGGGGGGGGGGGGGGGGGGGGGGGGGGGGGGGGGGGGGGGGGGGGGGGGGGGGGGGGGGGGGGGGGGGGGGCTGCTGTTTCTTATTTGTGCCTTTTCCATTTTGTGCAGAATCTGTACTACAAAAAATCAGGGTTTTTGTTTAAAAATGGCGTCACTTCTGGCTCTCCCCCTAGATTTTTCATCTTCCACTGTATCATGAAACTATAAGGCTTTTAAGATAGAAAGTAACCCTTTACATTCCCACATGTATTTTTACAAACAATATAGATTATGTTATTTACTTCCATTCATGGAATTGTGAAATGGCTTGAACCATCCCATTAAGAGGATTTTTTAAAGTTCTTCGTGGACTAAATGCTCAGATTATCTTTGTTCAGGAAACTCATGTAAGCCAAGATGACAATCAACGCTTTTTCAAGTTTTGGAGAGGACAGCAGTTTCATTCAAATTCACAGGCTAAGGAGAAAGGAGTCTCTCGATTTCCGTTTGTTCAAAGACGAAGGAGATCATTGTCGACTTCAGGAAGAACAGGGGGGCAGACACACACCCCATCCATATAAAACGGGATTGAGTGGTGAGGGTCTCCAGCTACAAATTCCTCAGGGTACACATCTCGGAGGATCTGTCCTGGTCCTCAACACCTCCAAGTTGATCAAAAGGCACAGCAGCGCCTTTACTTCCCTGAGGAGGCTCAAAAAAGCCCACCTGTCCCCCATGATCCTGACCAACTTCTAACCGCTGTACCATGGAAAGCATCCTGACCACCTGCTTTACGGTATGGTACAGCAGTTGCACCATACAGACAGGAAGGCACTACAACGGGTGGTGAAAACCGCCAGTACATCATCGGTGCCCCGCTCCCTGCTTTGGATGCTCTCCACCGAAAACGGTGTCTGAGACGGGCTGGGAAGTTCATCAAGGACCCATCCCACCCTAACATGGACTGTTTGCCCTCCTACCATCGGGGAGGCGGTACAGGAGCCTCAGGTCCCGCACGAGCAGGATGAGGAATAGCTTCTACAATAACACCATCGCACTGCTGAACTCGGAGTCCCGACGATAGATTCCCACATCTGTATTTATTTATCTGTATTTATCTAAACATTGCTATCATACGTACTGACACTAAAACTGCATTTTCCGTTGTACCCATACTTGTATCTGTGCAATGACATTAAAATTTGAATTGAATTGAATTGAAAATGAATTGAAACAATGTGTGGATCCATATGGTAGATTTTTGGTGATTACTGGTGTTCGTTATAACCAAAACGTTGCTATGCTGAATGTGTATCCATCAAATATTGATCACCCTGAGTTTTTTTTCAATAGTTAATTGCATCCTTTCCTAATTTAAATGAACACGTATTTAATAATGGGGGAGATTTCAACTGTTGTTTGAACCCCTTAATTGACAGATCCACATCTGATGATGTGCTTCCATATAAATCAGCTAGTTTCATCAATTATTTTTTACTTGACTCTGGAATGTAAGAGAAGTATTTTGGAGATTCTTAAACACCCAAATGACAAATAATGTTCTTTTATTCTCATGTTTATCATAGTTATTCTAGGATTGGACTACTCTATAATATATTCTCGACTAAGCTTCATTGGTCACTGTATGTGAGAATGATGCAATTGCTATTTCTGTTATCACGCCCCATTGAAACTATCAATCAAACTACCTGATTCCAAGTTTAGTTTTATACAATGGCGCGATTTAATGCTACTTTGCTTCAAGTTTAAATTTCTGTTAATTTTATTAAATATCAGATTGCTTTCTTTTTCTTGACTCCAAATTCATTTTTGTAATAATATTTTTTTTTAAAGAAATCCATCATGGTCGGCACGACTGGAAGGGCCGAGAGGGCCTGTTTCCGTGCTGTAATTGTTATATGTTATAGGTTATAACAACGGTATAACAACTTTTCAAATACACAGCCAACATATTTCAATAAGTATACGAATGTTACAAATAGTTTTCTTATAAGCTTCTATTTTTTGAAAGTAGAAAAATAAAAGAATAGATTTTAATCAATAAGAATAGTGATTAAATAATATTTTTGATTATAAAGAAAGAGAAATAGAAAAGAGAGGAGAAAAAAAATATATATGTATATATTCTTGTTATATGTATTTAATTAAAATAAAGTTATTATATAAAAAATATAGATTATAGTATACATCTTAATAGTAATAACACAATTTCAAATAGCGATATCAATGGAGACATTGTACAAATCAAAAAGAAAAACAGAGAGAAGTATTTTCATCTAATCCAGCCGGGTACCCATTGAGTTGTGATGCCAAGAACAGCTACCCTTCAAATATTCTGTATATGGAGACCATATCTGTTCAAAGAGTTCGTATTTGTCCATTTGGACAAATCTGATTCTTTCCAAATGCAATGTCTCCAACATTTCCACTGTCCACATTTTTAATTGTGGGGGATAATGTTCCCTTCCAAAATTTCAATATTAATGTTTTCCCTATTATCAAACAGTAATCCAAGAAATTTCTTTTATTACTGTTAATATTAGATTTGAATCCGGAACTCCTAATATATATTAATTTTGGATCTGGGTCTAGTTTAATTTTAAGAACTTCAGAGATAACTGTAATGACTTCTGTCCAATAATAATTAAGTTTTATTACATGTTACAAAACCATGCGTTAAATTAGCTTCCAAGTTCTGAAGTTTATCACAAATAGGAGAGATGTTAGAATAAATTCTATTTAATTTCGTTTTTGAATAATGTAATCTATGTAATACCTTAAATTGTATCAATATATATCTAGCATTTAATGAGCAACGATGTATACATTGTTGGCTTTCTTCCCAAGTTTCCTTCATTATAGATAAACCTATTTCATTTTCCCAGGTTTGTCGATATATTTCCGAAGTTGGGATTTCCTTATCCAAAATAGTAGTATTATATATATATATATATATACGCTATTAATTTTTCTGTACTTGGGTGTTTATTAAACATTCATCTAATAATCCTGGTTTTCTATTTTTATTGTCTTGCGTATTTGACTTAATATAGTTTCTAATTTGTAAAATACCTAAATATGTTATCTGACTGCAATCCATAGATATCCTGTAACTCTTGAAATGAAAGATTTTTTTCTTCCTTGTAAAGGCGTTCTATCCTTTTCATTCCTAAATCATTCCAGTGTTTAAACCCCTTGTCCAATACAGAGAGCCTAAACAAGGGATTATTCATATGGATAATTTTAAATTATCCATATGTGGGTCTTAACTATTTGTTTCCAAATACGTCTATTGCTATGAATTATAGGGTTGCCACCATACACTTTTTTTGTACTTCCCTTGGTGCAAAAAGAATCGGACCTACATCAAAAGGCAAACAGTCTTCCTTTTCCATCTTTAGCCAGCTTGGTTCATGATCTAACATTTACCAACCAAAAATTCATATTCTTAATCTGAACTGCCCAGAAATAATATAAGAAATTTTGGTAGTGCTAATCCATCATTTATTTTAGATTTACATAGATGTTTTTTACTTTATTCGATGGTTTTTATAGTCCCAAATAAAACAATTAACCAAAGTATCTATATTTTTTAAAAGACATTTTAGGGAGATATAAAGGGATTGCTTGAAATAAATATAACAATTGTGGTAAAAAAACATTTTTATAGCATTTATTCTACCGATCATTGATATAGGTAGTATTTTCCAATAAAAAATATTTTTTTTTTTTCAGTTTATTGAATAATTGAGGGTAATTATATTTAAATAGACATTTTTATACGATTCAGATACATTAATTCCTAGATATTTGAGTTTGTCCGTGACTATTTTAAGTGGGAATTGTTCTAATATATTTAATGTTATTCCAGTTTATAGGCATAATTTCATTTTATTCCAATTTAATTCTATACAGAAAATGTACTAAGCTTAGTTATCTCATTAAATAGATTGGGAACACTAATCTCGGTTTTGTAATATAAATTAAGATGTCATCTGCGTATAGAGATATTTTATTCGTTGTAGTTTTGGTATTATATCCATATATTTCTGGTTCTGATCTAATCATTTCAGCTAATGGTTCTATTACCAGAGCAAATAGTAATGGTGATAACGGGCATCCTTGTCTACAGCCCCTAAAGAGTTTAAATTTTGCTGATAGCATTTGATTTGTTAATATTCTTGCAGTTGGATTCGAGTATATGATTTTTACCCATTTGGAGAATCTATCCCCCAGTTGAAATTTCTGCATTATTTTTAAATAAATATGGCCATCAACCTGGTCAAATGCTTTTTAAGCATCTAAGGATATGACAGCTAGTTCAATATCATTCACTCTTTTTGAGTACATGACATTGAATAGACGTCTCAGATTATAGGATGAATAGCGTTTTGGAAATAAAACCTGTTTGGTCATGATGTATTAATTTATTAATCACTAAACTTAGTCTCCAAGAAAAAAATTTAGTTAATATTTTTTGATCAGTATTTTAAAGAGCTATTGCTCTGTATGATCCAGGGTCTTCCAAATCTTTATCAACTTTAGGGATAAGTGTAATTGTAGACTCATTTAATGATTTTGGTAACTTTCCTTGTTCATAAGCATATTTATATATTGTATGTAAGCGTGGAGAGATCCGATCATGAAACTTCTTATAAAATTCAACACTTAAGCCATCAGGGCCTGCGGCTTTTCCGTTATTTAATGATCCAGTTGATTCTTCAATATCTTTTACTGATATATCAGCGTTTAACAAGTCTCTACCTTCCTGATCTAAACTATTAATATGACGTTCTTGTAGGAATGTGTCCATTCCATCTGATTGTCCTGCTAGTTTAGTTAAGTAAAGATTTTGATAATATTGTAAAAATGTATCATTGATATCTTTTGGCAAAGTCAATATTTCTCCTTGATCAGATCTAATGTTATGTATCATTTTATCCTCATCTAATTTTTAAGCTGACGTGCCAGTAATTTGTGTGGTTTATCCCCAAATTCAAAGTGTACTTGTTTAGTCTGTGAAAAAGTTTAATAATCTGATTTGGGTATATTTTATTTAGCTTGTATTTTAATATGCAATTTTATTACTTAGTCCCTTAGAAGGGGATATTGCATTTTCAATATCTAATTGTTTTATTTCATTTTCCAACTTTTTTTGAGTCTTTCGATTTTCTTTATTAAAGTATGCGTGTGCTGATATTATCGCACCACGCATAAATACTTTAAATGTATCCCAGAGCAATGATGGAGAAATTCCAGTTCTGTCATTAGTTTCAAAAAATAATTTAATCTGTTTTACCAAGTAATCATAACAAGCCCTATCCTTTAATATTTGGGGGTTAAGTCTCCAGTCAGAGGTTTTAATAATTATATCTTTAATAATTTCTGCCATATCACCCATAAGATTCTGCACCATCTCTGGTTTCATCCTGCGATCCATCGGCACAGTGGTGCAGCTAGTTGAGCTGCTGCCTCATGAGGCGAGAGATCCGGGTTCGATCCTGCCCTCTGGTGCTATCTGTATAGTATTTGCACTTGCTCCCTGTGATCGCGTGGGTTTCCCCCAGTTTTCTCACACATAGACGTGCTGGATTTTAGGTTAACTAACCCACCTAAGATTCCCCAACTGTGTAGGGGATGTATGAGAAAGAGGGATAACACAGAACTAGTATGAACGGGTGATCGATGGTCGGCATTGATTCCATCAGCTAATCAATCAATCAATCAATCAATCAATCAATCAATCAATCAATCAATCAATCAATCAATCAATCAATCAACTGCCGTTGTGTTATGTACAGACGTGGAAATGATTGTATCAATATAATGACTTTATTTCCTGAAAGTTAGGGTTCCTGCATTCAACCGCCCCTCTTCCGGTACGCAACTAGCGAAGAAAAACTGTTCATTAACCTACGCGTGTTCTGTGTCCGCCGTTTACTTCACAGATGAGCGACGAAGGATCGCGACAAACATCGCCTATCCATATCTCCAGAAATGCTTCTGATCCGCGAAGTTACTCCAACACTTTGAGGTTCGTGGTTTTTTAATGTTCCGCTTGATGAAAGATATTTTGGAACTATTACAAATATGTTTGCATTTCGAGTTGAGACGAAGCCATTCGGACAGGCGAATTGGTCAGTCTGAAAAAAACTCCTCAGAGAAACCATTGGGTGCCCGCTATGCTCTCTGTGTTGACAGAGGTCGTGAGACGAGGGACTCTTGCTTTCCACAAACTTTCGGCGGTTCCAGGACGAATTTGGATAGCCAAATAAAACGAGGGCTGGATCCAAGAACAACCGGTCTAACTGGGTACAGTGAGAGTTATAATCTTAGAGCTTCACAACACGGAAACATGCCCTGGTCTGCGCCGACTACGTCGGCATAGTGGGCTAGAGTCATAGGGCCAGTGTCACAGAGTGACAGAGCACGGAGAGAGGACCTCAGCCAAACTCTCCATGGCCCTTTAAAACATCGTATCTACGCTAATCCAACTGCCCGCGATTGCCCCTTATCCCTGATAACCTTTCCTATCCATGTTCCGATCGGTAAGCCTTCTAAATAACAGTTTGCCTGTGGTAAATAATGGTGTTGTTACAAGTGGGCCTCGCAAGTCATGGTCGTAGAATAAAGAAGTTGGGACGTTCTGTTACAGTTGTACAAGACGTTGTTGAGGCCGCGTTTGGAGTTCAGATTTTGGTCACCCTGCTATTGAAAGGATCTCATGATGCTGGAAAAAGGGCAGAGACGATTCACAAGGTTGTTTTTAGGACTCGAGAACCTGGATTACACGCAGAGGTTGGGTAGGTCATGACTTTATTTAGCCCAGGAGTCGGAGGGGAGGGTTTATACAGGTCTACAAAAAACCATGAGGGAAGTGGATAGAGTGAATTATGTATTACCCAGAGTAGGGGGTAACTAGAGGTTCATAGATTTAAGGCAAGACGTTTTCACTCATAGGGCGGTGGGAACATGCAACGAGCTACCAGAGGCGAGAGATGACGGAGAAAATATAATAGCTTTTAAAAGACGCTTGGGTATGTACACGGACAGAAATGCTTTAAGGGGATACGGACCAAACGGGCCTGCGTTAGATGAGGTTACCTAGCTCGGCATTGTCCAATTGGGCCGAAGAGACTTTTCCGTGTCTCCATAATTTCTGACTCATTTGGCCCATTGCCTATAAACCCTTGCTACGCACTTAGGTGTACAAATAACCTTAAAGAGCAATCAATAGCATAAGTTATTTCATTTGGTTCTGTATGTTATTTTGAAACTCCATAACTTGAGATATCGTTGGTACATGTGTAGACCACTTATAATGCATTAACACCCATTCAATTCTGTTCACAGTGATTCAAGGTAATTGCTTTTGTTATTTGGAAATATAGTTTGGTGCATCATTTATTTAACCTTGACAACAAGAGTCACAGGATATTTGATCACGTTTTCAGTTCGTCTCTGAATTTCTCTGGGATACTGCATAAATAAAGGTGTTCGTGCAAGAACTCAAAAACTTCAGCATGTACCCGGATAACTCAGCAATAGTGAAGGGGTCATTGAAACTTGCTTCCAAAAATTGCGTGTCAGTAAATTGCACGCATATGAAACATATCAAATTAACCATCCACAAGAGAATAAAGCTGCCAGATATGGCGAGCAGTAAAACGATGGATTTTCTGCGGTTCTCCATCTCCGGGTCAGTGTGCTTCGCAGTACTGTTGTTTGCACGTAGTCCGCTCCTCACTCGGTTAGCCAGTATAATGTGTCTAATGGTCAGGGAATTAAGCAGCAAGATCAACACATAGGGCACAAACGGAGTCAAGATCGTTTCCAGCCACAGAAATTCCGCCCAAATGGGTAATGTGTAGAAGCTTGATTTCACATAGCACGACCACTCAATGCCATTAACTACCTCGTATATGAAATAGTACAGAATGTTTTCCACAATACTTGTACAAAATACGACAGCTATCGCCACAGTGGCATTCTTTTCAGTGCAATATTTTGCTCGTAATGTTTGATGACAAATGGCAACAAATCGATCGAAGTAAAAGCCACAGTGAGCCACACAGAACAGTCAATGGAAATAAACAGCATGGTCAGAATAACTCTACAAACCGGGGTTTGATTGAAGAAAGAATGTGGAAAATATGCATCAATTATCTCATATAAAATCACATCAAATGTAAGAACCATCAGGTCAGCGACTGCCATTCCCAACAGGTAACGAGTGATGCATTTGGAGAGTCCACAGTTGCCACGGAAAAGGATGACAATTGCCAACAAATTAGCTGGAAAAGAGAAATTCAAATTAAATATAGGCCAGAATGATGGCGCAGCGGCACAGTTGCTACCAGAGACACGGGTCCGATCCTGACGACGGGTGCTGTCTGTACGGAGTTTGTATGTTCTCCCCGTGACCGCGTGAGTTTTATCCCAGATATTCGGTTTCCACCCACATTCGATAGACGTACAGGCTTGTAGATTAATTGGCTTAGTATAAATGTATATTGACCCTTGTGGTTAGGATAGTGTCCGTGTGCGGAGATCGCTGGTCGGTGCGGACTGGGTGGGTCGAATGTTTCCGCGCTGTATCTCCAAACTAAACTAAAGTACAACTAATAATATTATTGATATGAGCCGCTGAATAGTAGACGTTTCATTGTCGACGTTAGAATATTTTTGCACCATATTAATCTGCAAGTTTTAGAAGAAAAGTGGTTGAATTTCAACGCATTCGCTCAGTTCAGACGTGTATTTTATTAATTGTAGAGCTGAATTCAGAGCGTAGATGAAGATCAGATGCTTCTCTGTTGCTGAACCGCGGACTGAGTCCGAGGCGACAGCCTGATATTGCTGAGCAGTCCTTTGTGTGAGACAAAGCTACTGTATTTACCCGTGGCTCCATTGATGTCTGCGGCAGTCACCGACCTGCGTTGCAAAGGTCGAACAAACATAATGTTGTTTTTTTTCCCCGATATATCTGAAGATTTGTAGTAATTTATTACTTGGATATATCTCTCATTGACCACTACTTTCTATGAGGTAGGCCAAATCAGTCGAGTGGAGCCCAGTGGCAGGATAGCCACCATAGTCCATAGGGTATCAGCCACCCCACGCGAAGCTCAACCAGGTACAGTCCCACCAACTGACACAAGGAAAAGAGAGATCTGCGTGCGGTTTTCTTAGATCTAGCAAATGCCTTTGGTTCGGTGCCCCATGAGACTCTTTGGGCAGCTTAAAATTCTTCCAGGTCCTAGAGGTCATCACAAAGCTGGTAAAAGCTTACTTCCAGGACCTTCAGTTCTGCATCACAACACAGGTCAAACCACAACCTGGCAGCACCTTGAGGTAGGCATAATGACAGGCTGTACCATTTCTCCTCTGGTTTTCACCATGGGAATGGAGGTCATCCTTCGAGCATCACGATGGGTGGTCGGAGGGGAACATGGGTGGTTGAAGAGTGGGCTGCGTTTTTTGTTCAATCGGGGCGTACATGGATAACATGACCACAATAACAACAACAAAAGCATGTACAAAACGCCTGCTGGATAAACTCCAGGAAAACATCAAATGGGCACGAATGGAGATTTAAACTGACCAAATCCTGCATTTCCTGACCTATTTCCAAAGCCGGCTCCCTGATGAAAGGTTCCGTATCAATAACGAGACAATACCAACTGTCCTGGAGAAGCCTGTCAAAAGCCTCGGGCGATGGTACTCCGCATACCTCAAGGATGCAGAGCAGGTGGAACAACTCTGGCAGGATGCAATCAGTGGCCTCAAGCAAATCAACAATACTGCTCTCCCAGAGAAGCTGAAGCTTTGGTGTCTGCAATTCGGTCTACTGCCGCGACTCATGTGGCCAATTACCATCTACGAGGTCACTTTATCCCATGTCAACCAGCTGGAGAGACTGGTGAACTCACAAGAGAGGAAGTGGGTTGGGCTACCGAGATGCCTCAGCAGCATAGGGCTCCATGGGAATGGAGCCCTCTCACTGCCAGTCTCAAGCCTGGTGGAGGAATACAAATGTGCCAAAGAGATGCTGGGCATGACACTAACAGAATCCCGGGACCCAATAATATGAGGTTTCGCTCCAACCTTAGCAACAGGTAGGAAATGGATTCCAGCAGCAGTAGTACTGGACGCAAATCCGCCCTCCAACACCGGGACATAGTGGGCCATGTCCATCAAGGCCGAGGGGGCTTTGGCCTAGGAGCAATGAAACCTACCTTGCAAAAGGCAACAGCAGCTGAACGTCGGCGCCTGGTGGTGGAGGAGATGCGCCACCAGGAAGAAGCAGCCAGGTGTGCCAAAGCCATATCCCAAGCCAAACAAGGCCGCTGGATGACGTGGGATGGCGTTGAGAGGAGGAAGATCACATGGAGAGAGCTGTGGACCATGGAGTCAAATAAGTTGAGCTTCATTATCAGAGCCACATATGACGTCCTTCCCTCTCCCACAAACCTAAATCTTTGGCTGGGAGAGGATCCAGCCTGCCCCCTGTGTGCAGTTCCAGCAAACCTCAAGCACATCCTGGTCGGTTGTAAGACCAGCTTAACACAAGGCAGATACACCTGGCGACACAACCAGGTGCTGAGGTGTTTGGCAGCTGAACTCGAGTGCAAGAGAGTTACCACCAACGCCATGCCTAGCAATGCCCAGATAACATTCCCGCAAATACCATCCTTCATCCGGGAAGGAGAGAAACGGAGGACTAACCCCTCGCCTCTCAACGCAGCCAGGGACCGGGAAATGCGTGTTGACCTAGGCCAGAGGCTTTCGTTCCCAGTTGAAATCGCAGTTACCAACCTGCGAGCAGACCTCGTTCTCTGGTCCAACTCCTGTCGCAGTGTTTTCATCATTGAGCTGACGGTCCCATGGGAGGAGGCTGTGGACGAGGCTTATGAAAGGAAAAAAAGCTTCGATATTCAAACCTTGCAGCAGAGGCAGAGGAGAGAGGTTGGAGGGTAAGGTTGTGTCCAGTGGAGGTGGGGTGCAGGGGCTTTGTAGCCAGTTCCACCGCAAGGCTTCTGAGGGAAGTAGGAGTCAAAGGGCAGGCACAAAGGAGGGCAATAAAATAACTTGCCAATTCCGCCGAAAGGAACAGTCACTGGCTGTGGCTGAAGAGGAAAAATGCTGTCTGGGCTGCCTCATGACCATCTGGAAGCTAGCAGTAAGACACACACCCAGGTCTGATGAACCTGTGGTGGGCCTGCCTTGACTGAGGGTGTCTTGTGAAAAAAGGCCGAAACACTCAGTGACGTTGAGGTACACAACTGAAAATGTGTCCGATTGTTAGCAAAATTCACCTAGTGGTCATACCCAAGAATGTCAATTGTAGTGAAATCTTAGGGATTGCAACATCCAGTCCTAATAATCAATCTTCAATATATATATACATATATATAATGTTTTTTTATCATTTGCTTCTATTATTTAAAGCTCTTTGAACTGTTTTTTATAATTTACTTCAATGTATCACTTTGACAAAAGGAATTGGCAAAAGTTCTCAAGATTGTCTCGGAATGGGATTCATGATCTAATGCTTGCGGTTTTGACGCCTCCAAAGCAGTCACTTCAAACCACCGACGTAATATGAGTCTGGACTTCGACCGGACTCAGCGCGGCACAAAGAATGAGTAAAAATGCGGGATAGATGTGGTGCTGGATAAAGTTAATGTGCCAGACCAATGTGCCACAGCCAGTGACTGTTCCTTTCGGCGGAATTGGCAAGTTCTTGAATTGCCCTCCTTTGTGCCTGCCCTTTGACTCCGTCACATTCGCTTACTACGTCGGTATCGAGTAGATAATTTAGAATTTTGACAGCCAATGTTTTTACATTTATGATATTGATAAAGATAGAACATACAAAAGCGCACAACAGGAACCAACCCTTCGGTCCACTATATCTGCGCGGAATATGATGCCAAGATAAACGAATTTCCGTTTCCTACACGTGAACTATACCCCTCCATTCCATGGATAATCATGTGCCTAACTAAAAACATATATATGGCACTGTCATGCCCCACTGTCATGCTGGTAATACTGCCTGATCCGCCAAGTTGCTCCTGCATTTCTGTCTTTCTTTGAAATTAACAGAGCAGCCGTGTAAATCCATGTTCACACCAGACTGAGGAATGGATGAAATTTAACAAAGAGAAATATGTGGTAATGCATTTAGAAAAGTGTAACATCGACAGGACCTACACAGCGAGTGTTAGGCTCTGGAGAGTGTTATAGAGCAGGTGGTGTCTTGGAATGCATGTACAGAGTTCCTTGAAATTGGAGTCGGCTTGTAGGTGGAATCAGCTAGACAGGGTGGTCAAAAAGTATTTTGGAACATTGGCCTCCATTAGCCAGAGTATTGAGTGTAGATTTGGGAGGCCATGTTGCAAATATATACGACGTTGGCGAGACAGCACTTAGATTCTTGTGCTCTCTTCTGAGCACCATGTTATAGGAAAGATATTGTCAAGCTGGAAAGGGTACAGAGAAGCTTTACAAGGATGGTGCCAGGACTCGAGGGACTGAATTAAAGGGAGAAGTTGACTAGACTGGTACTCGATTCCATGGAGTGCAGGAGGAAGAAGGATGATCTGATAGAGGTGTATAAAATCATGAGTAGAATAGATCGGGCAGATGCACAGTCTCTTGCCCAGAGTAGGGGAATCGATGACCGACCAGAGGACATAGGCTTAAGGTGAAGGTGAAAATATTTTAAAGGGGTACCCTTTTCACACAAAGGATGGTGGGTGTATGGAACGAGCTGTCAGAGGAAGTAAATGACGCAGGGACTATCCCAACGTTTATGAATCAATTAGACAGGTACATGGATAGACAGGTTTAAAAGGATATGGGCAGAACACAGGCAGCTGGGCTTAATGTAGCCGGGCCATGTTGGCCGGTGTGGGCAAATTAGGACTGAGGGGCATTTTCCACGCTGTATGACTCGATGACTATGTGACTCTGGGTAGTAACGGAATGTGGGGATGGGGGACGGGGGGACGGGATGTGAATGGTGGGGATGGGGGGCGGGGGGACGGGGGACGGGTTGTGAATGGCACGTAGGTGGACAAAAGCAAGATTTATAAACAAGTCAAAAAGAGTCAGATTAGGAGACACCTCTTATGCAGTGTAAGCCAACGGAGGCGATATTGGTGAAATGGAACACGATGGGGAAGTGGGGGAAACAAAGGTGGAAAAGTGGGGAAATGGTTGCCCACTGCATTGGGACACACGAATAGGAGAGGTGAAAAGGGGGTGTTGTTTAACATTTGAGAATTATTCTGCTAGTTCCAAGCATCACGTTTCAACAAAACTCCACGTTGAACATGCCTCAACATTGTATCATTTCTAATATTCGGGTTTCTAAACGGTGCCGATTGCAAACTGCTAACATGATTAAGGTTCTAAATGTAATTGGGTTCGCTTGTTGCAAAGCGTTGCCGTCTCTACAAGGCAGCATCTTCGCCTTTCACCACAATCTGAGACCAGCAAGGTACCGTTTTCTGGGGGCATACGGATTTTGTTTGGTCAACGACAACGCAAATTGGAGGAACAAAGCTTCATATTCCGCTTAGACAGCTTACAAATTGAATATTGATTTCTCTAACTTCAAGTACGCTTTGCTTTCCCTCTCTCCGTCCCTCCCCCATCTTAGTTCTCCATTCGTTACACTGTCATGACTGAATATTATTGGTTTTATGCCTCGTTGTCACCTCCTCAGCTAACAACGTATCATTCTACATTACATTGATCAACGTCACCTTTGATCTATGTGTTCACACCTTACACTTCCATATCTGTATGTCGCCCGCTTCCCAGACTCACAGTCCAAAGAAGGGCCTCGACCCGAAACGCCACCCATTCCTTCTCTCCAGAGATGCTGCCTGTCCCGCCGAATTACTGCAGAATGTTGTGTCTATCTAAGATAAATATGTATTTGTTATGTACTATCAATGGCGCAAACGGAATGGTTCTTGTGAATGAGTTGTTTGAAAAAAACATGCCAAAGCTGGTCTTGAGCAGAAATAATTTTGAATATAAAATGTGGTTTTGTAAAACATTTATATTTTAGGAACCACCATGCTGAAACTTAAAATCCAGCTTTTAAAGTATAATTGTTGGTCAATAATACTTTAATATTACTACATACAATATTACTGCAATATTACTACATTGAAATGGATAATTAATGGGAGATATGGGGCTCTTGCTCTCAACACAGAAGATTACTGATGCAAATGATGCAGGTTTGTACAAAGTTTCCTTTGTGATATTGCCAAGAATGTCCTCCGCGGAACGTGCAGCTACATAAATGGTTACATTCTCACAGAGATTGGTGAGTCTTTGGAATTCTCTGCCTCAGAGGGCGGTGGAGGCGAGTTCTCTGGATGCTTTCAAGAGAGAGCTAGATAGGGATCTTAAAAATAGCGGAGTCAGGGGATATGGGGAGAAGGCAGGAACGGGGTACTTATTGGGGATGATCAGCCATGGTCACATTGATTGGCTCGAAGGGCCGAATGGCCTGTTCCTGCACCCATTGTCTATTGTCTATTGTCAAACAACTTATCCGTGGTGACGGTTGATGCAAGTCTGCAAGTGACTGAACGACATTCGCACAGCTACCCGATCTACTGAAAAAAGTCCAGCGTAAACGTGCTAGCAAGCTAAATTCAAACTAGAAATCGCTGCAAACGATCAGCAGATCAGACAGCAAATGTGAGCACGGGGGCAGAGGAACCGTTTCAGGACCAAGCGTCATCGTCACTCCCTGCAGTTCATTACGTCCGTGTAAGCCATTAAGTATCCACTTACAACGAATCCCTTTTCCAGATTTTAGAGCAGTTCATCGTAGCCTTGTATGCTGTGACGTTTCAAGTTATCACATACCTAAAATTGTGAGTGTCCCCGCCTCTAACAATCCCTCGGTTAGTGCTTTTCAGAATACCACCATTTAGTGGGTGAAATATTTATTCTGCGACTCACCCCCACCTCTCTCTCTCTCGCTCTCTCTCTCGCTCTCTCTCTCTCTCTCTCTCTCTCTCTCTCTCTCGCTCTCTCTCTCTCTCTCGCCCTCTCTGTCTCTCTTGATTCTCTTGATCTCTCTCTCTCTCTCTCTCTCTCTCTCTCTCTCTCTCTCTCTCTCTCTCTCTCTCTCTCTCTCTCTCTCTCTCTCTCTCTCTCTCGCTCTCTCTCTCTCTCTCTCTCTCTCTCTCTCTCTCTTTAAATCTTTCATCCTTCATCCTTTGGGCGAACGTCACCGTTGCTCCGGAAACAAGTCTTTAATATTAAAGTTTGAAGTAGTTACTCCAGCATGTTGTGTCTATCTTCGGTTTAAGCAGCATCTGCAGATCCTTCATAGCCATTAATATTAATTCGCCGTTCAGGAAACTGGACATCTGTCCATGTCAATTACATTATTCAACTAACTTTAAATCATGTGACTTTGATCAATTGAACACAACTTGAAAACATATGAGTTAATTTGAAGTTGAATATTTATGCCCCCGAAAGGCAATGATCCATTAAACAGACACTTTCATTGCAGCCGGAGGAAACGTTTCACATGAAACTTGCTCGTAAGAAAATATTTTACCTGGTTTTAAATAGCTTACCAGGTACCCCAATTGTTCCGAGAATCGGGTAATAAATTCTTTCAATCTGTAAAATGACTGGTCTCTCCATATTTTCAGAGACGAGATGCTGTTTCGCTCGGTAATTCAACTGGATCTCAAAATAATGCGTATTTATACACTTAAGAAGCTTCTGGTGACACATGAATATCATGTGATTGCATCCATTAGTCGCAACATTGAAACAAACAGGTTAACTTGAGCCCTATTGGCTGCAGCTCATCAGGGATATGATTCATTCCAAACAAAATAATGACACCACAATGAGATCGTTTATTTTTAGATCCACGTAAGTCTGAAGTACAGGAAGAATTTGTGATAGGCTGGCGACGCCATAGTATGTAGCATTTTTATAATTGGCACGTGCTTGCCTTTTTAAGTATGTTTTAAAATATTTGAAATTCACGCCATATTTGTGCAAATGACTTTGATAAGAAGCTTAAAGCAAACCTTGCAACCTCTATTATACTATTATAACTATTACACATTATTCAGTATATTTTGTGAGGACTCCACTCTGATTCCAATCGGTGAAGTTGTTGTATATATGTATTTAACTTTGACATAATACTGCACTACAGGGAGGAATTATTTCTCACCCTTATTTTCCTTGCTGTAGAATGATAAATCTTGTAAATCTGAATTGGTGCTATATTCTGTATTTGTAGAACATCCATAAAATGTATTCCTTTAGTCATCGTGGGGTGTGTACACTGCATTGATTGTCAGAATCAGCAATATGTCTGCTCTTGCAAATCGCACCATTGACCCACTGAAATTGCAGGTGGCCACCGCCACCATGGTTCATTACAAAATAATAGCTTCTGATTTGCACACAGATGGGATGGACATTGATTATGCTTGGATATTCACTATGAAACAAATGATACATAAATAATGTTACGCTTCGCATAGACACGGTGTTGGAGTAATTCCGAGAACCAGGAGCATCCCTGGGGAACATAAATATGCGGCATTTCGGGTCATGACCCCAACTCAGACTGCTTGCAGTGCGTGGGAGCGGGCGAGGAGCCGAAAGAGACGCGGGACTCGCCAAAGCCTGGCAAGTGACAGGTGGATGCAGTTTCGCGGTGGTTTTGATTGGCGGATGATTGAACAAATGCCAGAGATGAACATGCTAAAGGCGTGAGACAAAGAGATAAGGAAAGATGATCATTTGCACATCTTGCCTCGAGTAATAGACATATGTGTTGCATTACCACCTCATTTCGCAACTTGAACGCCCAGAAACGAAGGAGTGTACAGAGAATGGCAGGCACAGTCCGCAGCATCACAAATGCAAATTTCCCCACTATCGAGGGGATCTCTGGGAGGTACTGCCTCAGAAAAGACACCCGATATCATGAAAGACCTCCGGCATCCTGAGCGTGCTCTCATTCAAGCAAACCTGTCAGTGTCGGTCCCCCTCCAATTAAGTTGCAGGTCACCCCTTCCCTAGAAGAGATTCCAGTGGTCTAGAAAACTAAATCCCTGTCCCCTGCACCGACTCCTCAGCCTCACATTCAGATCCGTTATCTCTCTGTTCCTACCCTCATTGGCACGAGGTACTGGCAGCAACCCAGATACAACCACCCTAGCAGTCCTGCCTTTCAGCCTCCTACTTAGTTCTCTATGCTCACGTTGCCGAACCTCCTTCCACTTCTTCCCCTCGTCATTTGTGCCTACACGCACAAGTACATCCGGCTGCACATCTTCCCTCTGGAGCATGTTCTTAATTCGGTCTGAGCCATCTTGAACCCTGGTACTAAGTAAACAACACACCTTCCTCGAGTCTCGCTTGTCGCCACAGAATCTCCTCTCCGCACCTCTGACAATGTAGTCACCCACCACTTTGGCTCTGCCTGATGTCGTCCCGCCGGTCATGTCCAGGAAGTGTTCATATTCCTGGATGGACCGCAGGTCATCCACCTGCTGCTCCAATTTTTCAATTCGGTCCTTGAGGAGTTACATCTGGACATATTTCCCACAGGTAAAGTAGTTAGTGACTGCCTCGCTTCCCACGCCCTGCAGTAAACGCACTGCAGTCATATTCCTGCCATGACGCCAATACGTTTAAATATTCAAATTAAATTAAACATAAAACTGAATAAACCTATCATCCTCCCCTCAGCCTCCTCGCCAAAGGCTTTTGAGCCAAATACTCACACTTAACCTCTCCAAGTCACTTAGAAACATAGAAACATAGAACATAGGTGCAGGAGGAGGCCATTCGGTCTTTCGAGCCAACGCCGCTATTCATTGTGATCGTGGCTGATCTTTACCAATCAATAAAGCGTGCCTGCCTTCTCCCCATATCCCTTGACTCCACTTGCCTCTAGAGCTCTATCTAACTCTCTCTTAAATGCATCCAGTGACTTGGCCTCCACTGCACTCTATGGCAGGGAATTCGACAAATTCACAACTCTCAGTTAAGTGTTTTCTCACCTCTTAACTGTCTTAAATGGCTTCCCATTTATTCTAAGACTGTGGCCCCTGGTTCTGGACTCGCCCAACATTGGGAACATTTTTCCAGCATTTAGCATGTCCAGTCCTTTTATAATATTATATGTTTCTATAAGATCCCCCCTCATCCTTCTACAGTCCAGTGAATCAAGCCTAGTCTTTTCAATCTTTCCCCATATGACAGTCCCACCATCCCAGGGATGAATCTCGTCATGTCATTCCTCACATTATGAGACGAAAAATGGACGCAATACTCCAGGCGTGGTCTCAACAGAGCCCTATACAAGTGCAGAATAGCCTCTTTACTCCTATACTGAAATCATCTTGTTATGAAGGCCACAATTCCATTAGCTTTCTTCACTGCCTGCTGTAACTGCACGCCAACTTTCAGTGACTGCTGTACAAGGACGCCCTGGTCTCGGTGCACCTCCCCTCCCCCTCGCCTAACCTAACCCCAGTGAGATAATAATCTGCTCCCCTGTTTTTGCCACCAGTGGGTAAACTCACATTTATCGACATTATACTGCATCTCCCACACACCTGCCCACTCACTCAACCTGTCCAGGTCACCCTGCATCTCCTAACATCCTCTTCACAGTTCACGCTGCCACCCAACTTTGTGTCATCCGCAAACTTGCTAGTGTTGCTCCTAATTACCTCTTCCAAATCATTAATATATATGGTAAACAGTTGCGGCCCCAAAACCGAGCCTTGCGGCACTCCACTCACCACTGCCTGCCACTCTGAAAATGACCCGTTCACTCCTACTTTTTGCTTCCTGTCTGCCAACCAATTTTCTATCCATGTCAATGCACATCCATGTGCTCTAATTTCACTCACCAGTCTCCCGTGCGGGACCTTATCAAAGGCTTTCTGAAAGTCTAGATGCACTACATCCACTGGCACACCTTCATCCATTTTATTGTCACGTCCTCAAAAAATTCCAGAAGATTAGTCAAGCATGATTTCCCTTTCATAAATCCATGTTGACTTGGACTGATCCTTTTACTGCTATACAAATGCTCCATTATTACCTCTTTAATAATTGACTCCAGTATCGTTCCCACCACCGAAGTCAGGCTAACTGGTCTGTAATTCCCCGTTTTCACTCTCGCTGCTTTCTTGAAAAGTGGGATAACGTTAGCTATCCTCAAATCCACAGGATTCACTTCACTCAACGAGGCCGATCCGAATATTAACTACATCCTACACACACTAGGGACGATTTATATTTATACCGAGCCAGTTAACTACAAGCCCGTACTTCTTTGGACTACGCGGGGAAACCGAAGGTCTCGGGAAAACCCACACGGTCACGGGGAAAACGTGCAAACGCTGTATAAACAGTGCCCGTAGACACAAAGAAACCTGGGTCTCCAGCGGTGCAAGCGCTGTAAGGCAGCAACCCTGCGCTGCGCCGCCGTGCAGTTGAAGAATCATTATCTAAAATAAAAATAAAAATGTCGCAATAACGGCCAGAAAATTGGTCATGTTTTTGGCATGAAGCACGTGTGCTGAGATCAAATCGGTGGCATTTTCCTGTTAATTTAGTTATGCCATCAATCGGTGGCATGTTCCTATTAATTCAGTTAAACCAGTTGCTTGAGACATTTAATTAATTTGACCACGACCGGAAAAGGGTACAGTGATATGTTTTTTAACACTGTTCTGTATTTTCTTTCAATAACTGCATAAATAAATGTGTTTTTACACGGGTTCAGAAGCTGCAGTAAATCGCCTATCTTTTCTGAAGGAGTATTCAACATTGGTAACGTTTACGTATACGAAATAACTCGTGGCTACGAGCCAAACTAATATGAAACTGCCGGATATGGAAAACAATAACATTATGGATTTCCTGCGGGTCTGTCGCTCTGGTGAATCTGATTCACAGAAGCTAGCGAGGTACGGCTCCCGTTAACATTGCGAATTGGCGCCAGCAGTTTAAATTTTACAACGATGCACCAATGGTCTCAATTCCGTATTGGTATTAACGGAATTGGTAAGACCTATGCAGTAAAATTAACTTGTAAACAGACAAATTATCCATAAGTATATTTTCCCGTATTTGTTGCATGCACAAATCTTGCGATGAAATGGGTTATTTTGAACAATCGAGACAACTTGGATAAATGTTGAAACCTGTTGTGATCACATCCCTGAGAATGCATTTACGGTGGGGAGAAGTTGATCAGGAAATCATGTAGCTCCTACTCTAACGTCTGCGATTTGTCCCGCCCATTTGTGCGTATTACCCATTCTATCCTTAATAGCATCTATAGTCTGATTATTTCAACGACCAAATTAAACGCTTCAGATGACCGGAATAGTTCTCATCGCAAGAGTGACCTTCCATGCAGTCAACTCAGCATTGTGAATATTCTAAACATGAGTCGGCCATTCGGCTGGTTGTCTATTCATCAGGACGATGTCTGACTTTGGACCTCCGCTACATCCATTCCATACTTCCCTCATATTCCATAATTCCGTTAAAAACCGCGATTAGATTAGTTTTAATACCACGATGGGGGATCAGCTTCTTGGAATGGTTTTACTCAGGTTCTATACTGACAAACCAATAGCGCAGATGGCAGAGTCACTGATTTACAGCGTCAGAGACTACTGCTTAATACGGACCTCCTGCGCTGTCTGTGTGAAGTTTGTACGTTCTTCTGTCAGCGCATGGCTTCCTCTCGGTGCACTCTTACTCTCCAACATCCCAAGAATGTGTGACTTAATAGGTTGATTGACAACTGCAATTGCCTCTACGTTCCAGGCACAGTGTTAAGATCTATTTGGATCAGGAGGGGATTTTGATGAGAATACGGGAATGGTGATTTGTTTTCGTTAGAATCGGATTAATGTAAACAATGATTGATATTCGTTGTGTACTCGGTTACAAAAAATCTGAAGAAGCGCTCCCTCCAGAAACGTCGCATATCCATGTCATCCAGAGATGTTGCCAGGTCGGCTAAGTTACTCCGATACATTGTATCTTTTTTGGTAATATCGCATCTGCAAATCCACGTATATGCAACTTCTATGTGTACTTGATGGGCTAAAAGGCTCGTGTTAGTGTTGCATCTCAAATTATTGTTGACTCCATGTGCTTACCCACCATTTATTATGTCATATTACAGCCGTTCTCCATGCGATTGAGCCAACTAACCCACAGCAGAGAGGTATGAAGGTAAATTAAAAAAAAACCCAACAGGTCAAGGAACAAGAAAAGGTATTTAGTTCAACAAAGAACACATTATGTGAGCGCCTCTCTGAATATTGCTCATCGACTGAGTACATCAATCAAGATCCCATTAATTAGTCCATCAATCAAAGCAAACAACACTTGGTACTGATAACCAAAGATAACACACAGCAGATCTGCACCCTCCAGTGTTTATCTCCAGTGACCTATGACCTGCGCATGCGCAGTCCAAATACCGAACTCCTTATACTCTCATAAATAATATAGTAAAACCTCTTTAAATCGCATTATTTGTATAGAGCAAGCGTACGAAAATATTAATGGCATACTGTATCACACATGTCGTAAACATTGGCAGTCATTTGCATGGCTCATTATGCCCTCGAGGTTTACCTGAGATATAAATGAGACACAAAACATGAAAGCAGGAGGTTCGCAAGCCTTTTCAACTAAGTGGCAACATCACATTCAACGATTATGGGACTGCCCGTAAAATTACTAGTAGATCGCATCTACTACCCAATTCTTGTAATAATTGGAGTTCCTGGTAAGCAACTTCCGTAATCTTTTTCTATGTGCGCCTTAACCTGCTTGACAGCCGACATAGATACCTGAATATATAAATACGGTATTGATACATCGAAACAATCATTCACCGAATCTGCAATTTCTCGGGAAAGTCAAATTGATCAGAATGTTGCATCGCGTCCGCTTTGCCTTTGATTGAGCAATCCAGCTACATTTGCTGAATTGAATTCGTGCAATGTGCTCCAAAATTGTGGTTTTGAACTGTATGTTGCATGCACTTCGAAACAGCAGAGGTAAATGGGCTCTTTCCGCGACCAGAAATTGGCTCTTTCCGCGACTTTCTAATTATTGGTGGACATCACACTTGTTCGTTGCCGGAAAATTATTGGAAAGAACATGCATTCGTTTAGTTTGGTCAAGTTTAGTTTAGTTTATTGTTGTCACGTGTACCGCGATGCAATCAAAATATTTTGTTTCCGTGCTATCCAGTCAAGAACAATATTAAACATCAATTAATCAAGCCGCCCACAGTGCGCAGATAAAGAATGAGGTGTATAACAGTTAGTGCAAATATATAACGTTGAATATATTACATAAACTCCGATGAAAGAAAGTTCAAAGGTCTGCATTGAGGTAGTGGATGCTCAGCACCGCTGTCTACCTGATGAGACAATCGCTCTGTTGCCTGATAACAGATGGAAATAAACTGTTACTGAACCTGGACTATGCGTTTTCAAGCTTCTCTATCTTCTGCTACATTGCAGAGAAAGAAAGAGAGAGAGTGACCTGGGGAGACTGGTCGTTCATTGTGCTGGCTTCCTTGCTGACGTTGTGTAAAGTGCAGATGTAGTCAATGGAAGGCTGACTGGTTGTTGAGATGGTCTGGGCTACGTCCGCAACACTCTGCAATTTCTTGCGATGTGAATTGAACTGTTCCCAAACCAGGCTGTGTTGCATCCCGATATGTTGCTTTCCACGGCGCAATTGTAGTCGTTGTTGAGGATTGTTGGAGGACAAACCAACATTGCTCATGGTTCTAAGGAGGTTGTGGCGTGCATGTTTTCCAAGCCATTGCTTCGATGCGGGAGGGCAAATCGCTGGTGACATTTATTCTTATGTACTTGAAGCTTTTGACAGCCTATACGTCGGCTACATCAACGTGGACTGGGATGTGTGGACCGCTTTTCTTCCTAAAATCATTCACGATCTACTTTGTCTTTCTGACATTAGGAGAGATGTTCTTGGCTTGGCACCAAATTACAGGATTCTCAATCTCCTATCTGTATTTCATCTCGTCACTATTCGATAGCCGACCAACTAGTGTAGTATCATATGCAAACATGTAGATTGATATGGATTGGCATTTAGCTCCACAGCCGTGAGTATATAAGCAGCATAGAAGAACGAATCCTGGTGGGGCACCGGTATTGAGAATTATCTTCGATGACGATTTGTCACGTAGTCTCACTAGATGTGCTCTGTGGGTTAGGAAGTTGAGGATCCATTTGTGGAGGGGAGTGGTGACTCCAACTTCCACGAGTTTGGATGTAGGCTTTGCTGGGGGAAATAATATTGCTAACAGAGCTATAGTCTAGGAGTCTGACGTAGGTGTTCTTCTTACCCAGATGTTTCTTCACATGAGTGCAGAGTCAGGGCGATGGTATCGGACGTGGACTTGATGTGGTCGTAGGCGAACATACAAAATGTGCAGAAGTGCTCAAAGGCCAGAGCCAGTACGACAGTCAGCTCCCTAATGTGGTGCTGTTCCGCTGCGTCGCTGCAACCTAAACTGCTGGATTGAAATTAGAAACTCTGATATTTTAAAGAATGTATTTTAATTTCGTAAACGAGCAAATTCATTTTCAGTCTCCTGGCGAAAAATATGCCAAGATTATTTTTCCATGCATTTCCATGGCCCGCTTTTAACATTGGTACCTGGGGCAGAAAATCTTCAGTGGTCTTCCCTTTCATTTTCAATTGCTAGACGAAGCCACAGCCTTCGGCAACAGCACAATATATTATTCACTGATCTTCTGGACGACCTTTAAACTCTAAGGCCGAAGTAAGATTTGCTTAAGTATGATATGCTATTGTATCATGTCGATAAAGTCAACGAAGGTAGGGAATAGCCCCAGATACAGCTATTTGTTTTGTGTCATAAAATTGTATTTTGCTGCGCTCAAAACGAGATGGACTTTATTCCCTAATGAGCAGTGTCGACGTTAAATGGGGAGATTTACTGGATGTGATTATTTCGTCAAGCATTTTATTTCAAATGCTAATCATTCAGTTTAATTGCCCTGAATGCGGAAGCTATCTTTTTGTCACTGATTTGTAGTTCCAGTTTGAAGAAACAGAGATATAAAATTTAATGTAATATTACTGTTTGACACACCTCTACAAATGTTACTGCTAGAAATGCAAAAGGTTGTGATAACAATGTAGCCTTTCATTAACTCAGCACATTTCTCACACGTATTTCTCGATTATACTTGTATAATTGTTCAAAGGCCTCCATAACGATTTGTTGTACAGCAATTGTTTGGTTTCTGTTAAGAAAATACACCTGGTGAGAACATACCGAGGATAGTTTAAGCATAAAAATAAACTGGTAATACATTTAAACGATAGTTTAATATTTTCTGAAACCCGCAGTTTTAACGACTGCAATTAATTGGCAGCTATATCACTGTGATAAAAACTCTTAATGCATACCCACCACTGTCCTTATCATTCTAATCCTTCTCACAGTTGAATCACGCCAGCACAGTTATTGTTGCTCCAGAGGAAATTTGAAAGATAACCAAAAATCCCTAATAGCCTTGGTTATTGTAATAGCCCCATTACGTGCATTTCGTGTATGCCCCATTTCGTGCATAATTTATGGATAATAGGCACGAGTTAGAAACCGTATCCTGATTATTATTCATTCCATACATTTAATTAAAAAACTGTGGATAAATGAGCAATGGAAATATGCAACATGTGAAAGAAGGACAATTTACAAGATACGTTTTAATGCAATTCCCTTTATTCTTTGCAGCGAATATATTGACAATCACCATCCTGTCCACCGGAAAGTGTGGGCTCTCCATATGCATCACCCAATATCTAGTATGGATGGCGGCTGCTAACCTATCGCATCTGATATTTGGTCCAATACTTTTTGAGATTAACGATGCGTTTTTTCCACGTTCAGTCCTAGATTACACTACAATCTGCCGTCTCAATATGACCTTGATTTATATTGCTATTGATTGTTCCGTTTGGTTGACTGTGTCCTTTACCTTTGATCGATTTGTTGCTATTTGTTGTTAATCGTCAAAAACTAGATACTGCACTAAAAAAAATTCAACAACTGTTATAACGATCGTTTGTATATTATGCATTGTTGAAAATGTGCCAGTCTTCTTCTTACTTGAACCACGTGAAGTAATTGACAATGGTACTGCACGATAAAATCAAGCTTCAATACTTTACCTATCTGGGCTGCATGGTTCTGGTTTGAGATCATTTTAACACCATTTCTACTATTTGTGTTGATCGTCCTGTTCAACGCCTTAACAATAAGTCATATTATACGGGCTAACAGAATCAGAAACAAACTACGGGGAAACGAAAGTGAGAAGTGCCGGATGGATCAAGAAATTGAGAACCGACGGAAATCGATCATTTTACTACTCGCGATATCTGGTAGTTTCCTTCTATTGTGGACGGTAAATTTTGATAATCAACTGATGAAAGCTGATTTTGTTGCAGAAGCTGGATTCCAGCTGAGAAGAGTTTTAAGCACTTGTACAAACACGTTCATTTACAACGAAACTTCATTAAACGGCCTCTTGTTTTACTTTCTAAATTATTGAAGTAAAATACACAGCTTGATAAACTCAGGGGACATATGCACGTTCAACTGGAATTTTAATTTACGATGCACAATCTAAACTTATAATGGGTAATATATTAGCCTTTTTTCCTGTTTACATCGCTGCCATTCATATTCATAACGAAAAAGCATTTCCAAATACCAGGCACTATTTCGCGATTTGTTTCACTTGAAATAAAGATTTCAGAAAATGTCTGCTTATTTTAACACAAAGCATTTTTCGTACCAACTTAAGATGTGTTAGTGCGTTTGTGTGTGAGTGGGAGAGCGCGGGTTTGGGAAGTGGGCGTGTTCGTCCAATTTTCAGTGTGAACACAGGTTCTAGAGTGAAAAGGGAAACCACTGATACTACTCGCATGTCTTGCAATATCAGAGGAGAGTGCATCAGAGAAACGTTTCAGGTCAATGAAATCTCATTGGAACATCTGCATATTTGCAGTTGCACAGTGGACTGAATGACCGATTCTACTAAGCGGAGAGAACTTATGGTAAAATGAGAGCAGGGGACACTGACGGACGAACATTGTATTGGTATCGCATGTTGAGGGTGCATTAGACTTGTGCGTCACGGCTCATCTGATTGGAGATAGAAGCAGATGGAGATTAATATCGAAAAGGGTACGAGCGAAGGTAATTAATGGTGTATGGCGAGATGTCACCATAATATGCCCGCAGTGCGTTCAAATTGAAAGGGAACTCCTGACATGTTTGGAAAGCCTTGCAAAACCTGTCGATACTGTAAAGGTATGGAGAATGAAATGGGAAATGGATATTTACATAGCCCGGCTCGTTCCAATTTGACTATGCGACATCCATTAGTTTGAGCAGAGTGGGTGAGCTGAGTAATGGGCGGAAGAGAGTTGCAGCCTCACCGAGCTCTTGGCCCAGGTTTGACATTCACCTCGGATGATATCAGTCTGGAATGTGCACATCCTCACTGTGACTGCAGTTTCCACTGGATGCTCCGACTTCTTCCCACATCACAAAGACTTTCAAGTTGGTAGGTTAATGGCATCTGCAAGTTGCCTCTTGTTTGTAGCACCTGGATGGGCAAAGTGGGACAACACAGACCAAGTTTGCCAGGGTGATCGATAGTCGGTGTGCAAGCGGTGGGAGTTGGCAGACGGTGAAAAATATTATGCAAATTATCGTTATCAGATCAACCGTGACAGAGCGTAATTAATTGGGAGAATATATAGAAAGCTGAGTAGTACGTTCAAGATTACTGTGGTAATCGGGGTGCAACAATTTGTTACCCGAGAGAGACGGGGGATGAAAAAAGCGGAAGATCAATTGTCGTGTACGTTGAAAATGATCAGGGAAGGTGGTGCTATATCTGGATTCGTTTAACACGGGCTAACAAGTAATCCAATACGTTCACACATATGTAGACACAAGAAACTGCAGATATTGTAGACACAAATTGTTGGTGTAATTTACGGCGTCGTGCAGTACCTTTGGAGAACATGGTTCGTTAACTCTTCTGGTCAGGGATTTCTGGACACTGATTGTGCTTGTTCCTGTGTAGAAGGATGGAAGAGAGTTGAGTGGGACAAAGTCTGGCATGGTTGGTGGATAGTTGAAGGGGGTTGATCGGCGGATGGTTTCACCTGGATAGAGGGAAGGGAGACTTGAGTGCGAAAGCAGTTGGGATGCATTGCGGGGGGGGGGGGGGGGGGGTGGGGTAGAGGGTGGGTGTCGAAGGGGGAAGTAGTAGTTTCGGTTAGTTATCAAATATTGAAGGGTTCAGTGCTCATACCGATAATTTGTAAAATATTCAAGCGGCATATGAGATGGTGTTACAACACTGACGTGTGGCTTTACTCTGACAATAAAGGAGGTGATCGAGTTTTAATGTTTAGTAACCGGAATATGATGTGCCACCTCCCCGACCGAGAGCAGGTATTCGGTGAGATGTTCGCCTCATCAACGCTTGGTCTTGCGGAAGTAAAGAGTCCAGATCGCGCGCACCAAAACCGGCAGATGACGTCAGTGGAGGTGCATGCGAACCTCTCTCTCACGTAGAAGGACTACTGGTGGCATTGGACGGATGTAAGGCATGAGGTATAATGACAGGTGTTACATATCCTGTGCTGCAGGGTATGGGACCTGGGGAGAGGGTGGTTTGGCTGCAACCGGATAAGGGAGAGCGGTATTTATGGTAGCCGAGAGGTAGTGGGGATGGGAAGATGTGTGGGGTAGATGTGGAGATTAATGTGTTGGATAAGGAGGCAGTTGGGTGAAATTTATGTCCTGGGGAACCATCTTGTAGTTCCGTGCTGAGGCAAGGGGAGCGAGAGCAGAACTGCAAGATGCAGAGGAGATGTGGGTGAGGATGTACCCATCATAGCAGCGGGGAAACTACGTTTACTCAAGGAAGAGGACGTCCATCATAAGCACAACTTTTCCTTTCTCCTTGCTCCAAACATTATGTTACAGATTTCAGAACGTATGTTAACATTTTTTACAATGATCCTTCCCCTGGAAATATATTCAATTTTGAACAATCATTTCGATTTTTAAAACCTCTATACGAAATAACAATTATCGTCTGCAAGAAACGCATGTGGCATTTCTCTTAAAATATCTTCTTGCATTGCCCCAGGGTGATAATCATATTTTTGTATAATAATACAAGAAGCGAATGGTATGTGTCATTGAAATAGAGATTATGTTTTTAAATGTGTACAGTTTTAGTTTCAGTTTTAGAGAAACAGAGCGGAAACAGGCCCTTCGGCCCGCCGGATCCTTGCCGACTAGAGATCCCCGAACACTATCCTACACCGACAAAACCCGAATAAATCTGAGAAAACCCACGCAGGTCACGCAGAGAAGGTACAAACTCCATACAAACAGCACCCGTAGTCGGGATCGAACCCGGGTCCCCGGTGCTGCATTCGCTGTAAGGCAGTGACTCTGCCGCTGACCACAGTGACCGCCCCAACCTTTCATCCAACCTTTCAATCAGGATTTATTCATGTGGATATTTGTAAACATGTGTCAGATAAAATAACTACCGCCATAACCACATGAACCGGACCTTTGCTGTTATTGTAATGAAAAGATAGATCATTGTACATTAGAGCGAACACAAAATTGGGCCGCGGACCCTCGCCTCTCCACCGCCCCGCGGACCCTCGCCTCTCCTCTCCCCGCGGACCAACGCCTCCCCCCCCCCGGCCGCGTGGAGGGAGAAAGGAGAAAGAGGGGGGATGTGAGACTGGAGAGTGGGGAGGGAGAGAGAGAGAGAGGAAGGATGGGAAGGGAGAGATAGATGGGGGAGGGAGAAAGACGTGGAGGGGAAAGGAAAAGGGGGATTGAGTGTGATTGCAAAATTAAGGTAGGTTTCAGAGCTATTATAGTTTCTCCTCCATATGAATGATGTTAAACAATATCAAATAATATCAAACAATTGGAGCTGCTATCTTTTCCTTGATAACAATACTACAAAATATTAATTCCATAGTTTGTGACTGAAATATAAATTACCAGATATAAGAGAGAAGCCCCCCGCTCTTTGGACAAGCGTCAGCTGACCAACGACCTGAATGAGTTTTACTGCAGGATTGAAAATCAGAAACGTAAACCTGGTACCCTCTACCCAACAAACACAGCCAGAAACACAGTCTGCAAAGAATGGACCCTGCACCCTCTCCTTCCCATTCACCACTTCGCACCTACTTAAGAATCCAGTATGAAAAGAATGGACCCTTTCCCACCCCAACCAACAATTCACACGCACTCACAGCCTGACCTCAGTCTGCAAAGACTGGACCATTCTACACCCACCCTACTCCAATCACGACTTCACACCCAATTACCCACTCCCTCCTTGCTGAACAACATCATATCATCAACAATAAAAATAGAGGAGGTGGAGAGGCTTTTCGGAAGACAGAATAGCCTGAAATCTCACAGACATGTTTAAACAGTCCCTGCAAACATGTACTGTCCCTGCCTGCTTCAACGTTTCCACTATTGTCCCTGTACCCAAACAGGTAAGGATTACTTGTCTTAATTACTACAGGCCTATCGCACTGATCTCTAAAGTTACGAAGACCCTTGAAAGGCTTGTGCTGGCCAAGTTGAAAAATATGAGAATCCCCCTGCTGGACCCTCTGCAGTTTGCATATCGGGCCAATAGATCTGTGGATGACGCAGTCCACCTGGGTCGGCACTCATCCTCCAGCACCTAGACCGCCAGGGGACCTATGCGAGGATTTTGTTTGTTGATATTAGCTGTGCATTGTGCCAGAGCTACTATGCCCCAAACTTTCAGAGTTAACTGTGCCTTAACCACTCTGTCGTTGGATCACCAACTTCCTGACAGACAAGAAGCAGCATGTGATGCTGGGAAAGCAAATCTCTGACCCGCAAACGCTCAGCATAAGAGCACCGCAAGGTGCGTACTCTCCCCTCTCCTCTACTCTCTCTCTACACCAATGACTGCACCTCCACAGACATCTCTGTCGAGCTTATCAAGTTTGCGGACGACACAACCCTCATTTGGCCTGATCCAGGATGGGTAGGAATCTGCCTGCAGCCAGGAAGTGTCACAGCTGGCGTTCTGGTGCCATCGCATCAATCTGCAGCACAGAGCTCTTAAGACAGTGGAATTGATTGTAGAATTTAGGAGAGCTCCCCCTCCCTCACTCCACTCGCAATCAACAACACCACAGTCACATCTGTGGAGTCTTTTAAGTTCCTGGGAACAATCATCTCCAATGACCTTAAGTCGGGGGCTACCATCGACTCCACAGTCCTACGACAGCTGAGGAAGCACAATCTGTCATAGCGGGTCAGGCAGCATCTCTGGAGAACATGGCTAGAGTCATAGAGTGACACAGTGTGGAAACAGGCCCTTTGGCCCAACTTGCCACACCGGCTCACAATGTCCCAGCTACACTAGTTCCACTTGCCTGCTTTTGGTCCATATCCCTCCAAACCTGTCCTATCCGTGTACCTGCCTAACTGTTTCTTAAACGATGGGATAGTCCCAACCTCAACTATCTCCTCTGGCAGCTCGTTCCATACACCCACCACCCTTTGTGTGAAAAAGTTACCCCTCGGATTCCTATTAAATCTTTTCTCCTTCAACTTGAACCTATGTTAACCTATGTTAACTGGTCCTCGATTCCCCTACTCTGGGCAAAAGACTATGCACCTACCCGAACT
Source organism: Okamejei kenojei (assembly GCA_035221665.1). Taxonomy (NCBI): domain Eukaryota; kingdom Metazoa; phylum Chordata; class Chondrichthyes; order Rajiformes; family Rajidae; genus Okamejei; species Okamejei kenojei. Next base: position 3,777,355 of record CM069160.1, on the reverse strand, counting down.
ATTCCTCTAATGATGTTGTACACCTCTATAAGATTTTTTCTAATCCTCCTGCGCTCCATGGAGTAGAGTCCCAACGTACTCAAACTCTCTCTATAACTCACACCCTCTAGTCCTACATCCTTATATAACTCAGTTTGATACAGGGTCTTGGTGAGACCACACCTGCGTACTCCAAATCTGAGGAAGGACATTATTCCTGCAGAGAAGGTTCACCAGACTGAATCACTGTCTTATGAAGAAAGACTGGATAGACTCGGTTTATACTCTCTGGAATTTAGAGATTGAGAGGGGATCTTATAGTTCTGTCTTTTGTAAGGCCCGAATATGGCCTACTTGCACCTATTTCTATGTCTATGTCTATGATGCCCAGAAGTGAACACAATATTCTAAATGCGGTCCCACGAACGTCTTATACAACTGCAACATGACGTCCCAACTTCTTTAATCAATACACTGACTGATGAAGGCCAAAGTGGCAAAATAATTTTTGACAACCTGATGTACCTGCGACTCGACCTTCAAGGAACGATGCAACCATCAACCATTCCTCTCCCCACGTGGCTAACTGATCCAGATCATGCTGTAAACTTTCACAACCATCTTCACTATCTGCAAAACCACTCACTTCTGTATCATCAGCAAATTTGCCAATCTTGCCCTGTTGTGTGATGTTTCGCAGAGTGCTGGGGTAACTGAGCGGGTCAGGCTGAGTATAGAAGTTGGGAGGTCATGTTACATTTGCGTAAGAAGTTGGCAGGCCGCATTCAGAGTATTGTGTTATGTTCTGGGCACCATGTTATAGGAAATATGTCTTCAAATAGGAAAGGGTACGAGGATGTTGCAAGGACTAGAGGGCCAGTGCTATAGGGAGAGGATGAGCGGGCTGGGACTCTATTTCATGGAGCACAGGAGGATGAGGCATGATCTAATAGAGGTGTATACAATCATGATTTCAATAGATCAGGTTGACGCCATACATCTATTTAATGGAGCACAGGAGGATGAGGGACGATCTAATATAGGTGTACAAAATCATGATTTGCATAGATCTGGTCCTGGCCATACACTGTATCACCCTATGACTATGCTAGACTAAGTGGGACCCGTTGCGTCGCAGCATCACACAGGAGGGCTGGTCACCCAATCCAAAATTCTACCTCCCCACCAATTCCAATATTGTTGTCCAGTGGGGGGGAGGGGGCATTCTATTGCGCTAGTATGGGTGTTGTGGGCCGAAGGAACTGGTTTCCAGAGGGCTAGTATGGACATTGTGGGCCGAATGGATTATTGGGCTAGCAGCTCGGTCACTGAGGCCTGACAGTACAGTCACAGACCTGGCAGACTGGCAGCTGAGAAACTGCCAGAAATTCTGCCCAAAACAGGTGAAAGACTCTGTGAGAGAGAAGGGGGTGAGGGTGGACTAAATGGTTTATTGGGCTGGCATTTCAGTCACTTACGGCTGGTGGGCTGGCAGTTCACTTTCTCACGGCTGGTGGGCTGGCAGTTCAGTCAATTACAGCTGTTGGGCTGGCAGTTCAGTTACTCACGGCTGGTGGGCTGGCTTTGCAGTCACTCACGGTTGGTGTGCTGGCAGTGCAGTCACTTACAGCTGGTGGGCTGACAGTTCACTTACTCACGGCTGGTGGGCTGGCAGTGCAGACACTCACGGCTGGTGGGCTGGCAGTTCAGTCACTTACAACTGGTGGGCTGGCAGTGCACTTACTCATAGCTGGCGGGCTAACAGTGCAGTCACTCACGGCTGGTGGGCTGGCAGTTCAGTCACTTACAGCTGATAGGCTGGCAGTCCACTTACTCACATCCCTCATCCCCCCACGCATTCAGTCCATCTCCCCACAACCTCCCCCATGCACTCTTAGTGGCTCTCCCATAGAACATCCATTCCTGCCTATTAGGTTCCCATTGTGATGAAGAACACGCAGGAATGAAAAGTGGAAAAATGATTTATTAAAGTTTAAAATGTGAATGATTCTTAAAATATCAGAACAATTTAAATGTTAAAGATGAGAATTATTGTTTTTTCTTGTTGTGTCTCTTGTTGCTGTTCACTGCGTCTTTATGTCTCTTTGCTGTTGATAAAAAAGACAGTTTAAATATAGAGAGATTGTGAGACCAAATTTTAACAATGAAAATCTGAGAATTTATCTCAAAAGTCATCATTCAACGAATCACGCTTTTAATGACTCCATTCTTGGTCGATGTTCCATCCTTCAGGAGAACGTTGACATTTCCCTTCATCTTTCCTCGGCAAAGAGACACATATAGTTTTCCATGCTGAAATGCCGGATTGTCCAGGTGACAAACGTCCTGCAGACTAGGGAGGGGGACGGCTCCAGGCGGGGGCTATCGTGGGCTGATGATGGAGGAGGGTGTCCTTCAGCGGGGGATGGGAGCGGCTTCAGGAGGGGAAGCATCCTATAGCCAGGCGGAGGGCAGAGTCTTGAGGTGGGGGATGTCAGTGGGGAGGGGGGGTGAGCGACATACTCATGGCCTCTGGACTCACTCGCTGCCTCGTCGACTGACTGACTGACTCACTCATGGCCTCTGGACTGACAGACCGAATCACGGCATGTGAACTGACTGACTTATGCCCAACTTCTGGAGTCACGTCCGACTTGTGTAAACTGAAAAATGTAACATCCACATTGAGGAACAGCTTGTTCCTGACAGCCATCCGTATATTAAGCATAACGAATACGCTCTAAACTGCAAAATACTATATTATATGTACTATTTGTTCCTTGTTGATCACACACACTGACAAACTCACACACACAGACACACTCACACACACACACAAACACAAACAGACTCACACACAGACACGCGCACACACACACTCACACACACACACACACACACACACACACACAGACACACTCTCAGACACACACAGACACACTCTCAGACACACACACACACAGACACATTCTCAGACACACACACACAGACACATTCTCAGACACACACACAGAAACAGACTCTCGGACACACACACACACACAGACTCACACAAAAGACAGACACACACACATAGACACATACACACACACACACACACGCACACACACACACAGACTGGAACACACACAGACTCTCCCATACACAGAGGATGTGGCTGTGTGGAATGAGCTTCCAGCAGAAGTGGTGGAGGCAGGATCGATTTTAACATTTAAAAGTAAAGTGGATAGGTATATGGACGTGAAGGGAATGGAGGGGTATGGTCTGAGTGCAGGTAGATGGGACTAGGGGGAAACAAATGGTCGGCACGGACTGGAAGGGCCGAGAGGGCCTGTTTCCGTGCTGTAATTGTTATATGGTTATATGATTATACACACATATATACACGCACACACACTCAGACACACGCTCTTATACCCAGACAGACATACAGGCACACACACACGCACACACACAGACTCTCACACACACAGACTTACCCACACACACACACACACACACACACACACTGACACACAAAATGAAATGAAATGCAGTGAGCAAACGCGGTAATTCCCAATATTTTCAATATCGATATCTGTACGGCGAATGTGCGCCGAGCATTTTAACTGTTGTTGTCCCTTCAGCTCTCGCTTCTCTTTACCTTCATTTCACTTCACTTTTGGAATTCTGAAGTAGGATAGGTTTCTCTCACGCATACACAGACACACAGACTCTCACACACACGCACACTCACACACACAGACACACACACAGACTCACTCACACTCACACAGACTCACTTACACTCACACACACACTCACACACACGCACACACACACACACACACACACACACTCACTCACTCACTCACTCACTCACACACTAATACACACTCACAACCAGTACTAAAATGCCAAGTAAATTCAGATCGTGATAAACATGCAGTGTATAAACCGAATGATTCAAACGTTTAAAGCCTCCTGCAGAGGATGCTGCTGAGGCAAAAACATGCTTTAAATAACGTCCAACCAACACACTCACTATAGGCAGAGAAGTCTGCTCTCTTGAATTATTTCACGACGTCTTCACTTTGCCTTCAGCAGTCAGCGCCATCTTGCCACTAAACGGAAGTGGCGTTCACAGCGCCATCTTGCCGCTAAACAGAAATGGCGTAATCGGCGCCATCTTGCCTCCAAGCGGAATGAGTGCCAATTTTGCAATGAAACACAGTCCATAATCTAATAAAATGTTTATTCACGCTTTATCCATCCGAAAACTGTTGCAACCATTTAAAAGCCAAGACAAACAATTGTCAAACGTTTTACAACCACATCGAGGAGATTTACCTTCGAGCAGACGTGCGTTCAGTGTTATTCGCAGCTCAGAGAGCGGTACCCCTCTCGCTTCCTCCATTTCGCAGAGACTGAGTGAGGCACATCACTTCCGGGTTTTATAGTCCACCCACCTTTAAACATTTTTAAAAGTCAAGACAAGCAATTTTGCAACCATTTTCCAACCAATACATTTTCTGCAAACACACACGCACACACACACATTCACGCACACACACAAGCACACTCACACGCGCACACTCACACACGCACGCACGGACACACACACGCATGCACACACACACAGAGACTCACACACACTCACAAACACACACTCACACACACTCATAACCAAGTAACTTCAGAACGTGGTAAACATACAGTGTGTAAACCGAATGATTCAAACGTTTCAAGCCTCATGTAGAGGCTGCTTCTGAAGCAAAAACGTGCTTTAAATAAAATCCAATAAACACGCTCACCATAAATATTGCAGGAAGCTCTCTTGAATTATTCAACCACGTCTTCACTGCGCCTTCTGCAGTCAGCGCCTTCTTGCCATGAACAGGAATTTGACGCACCTAGCGCCATCTTGCCGATAACCGGAAATGACGTCAAATCGGCGCCACCTTGCCACTAAGCGGAAGTCACGGAATGAGCGCCAATTTTGCAATTAAACACAGTCCTGATCTAATAAAATGTGTATTTAAGCTTTATCCGCCCGAAAACTGTTGCAGCCATTTAAAAAGCCAAGCCAAACAATTTGCCAAACAATTTAAACCAATACATTTTCTGTAAATATTTATTTAAAAGCCAAGACAAACAATTTGGCAACCACTTCAAACCAATACATTTTCTGAAAACATTTTTTTAAAAGCCAAGCCAAACAATTTGGCAAACACTATACAATCAATACATTTTCTGAAAACATTTTTTTAAAAGCCAAGACAAACAATTTGGCAAACACTATACAATCAATACATTTTCTGAAAACATTTTTTTTAAAGTCAAGACAAACAATTTGGCAAACAATTTACAACCAATACATTTTCTGAAATTTTCTTTTTAATAGCCAACTATTTGGAAAAGTTTTACAAGCACATCGAGGGGACTCACCGTCGAGTAGACGTGCATTCAGTGTTATTCGCAGCTCAGAGAGCCATGCCCCTCTCGCTTCCTCCATCTCGCAGAGACTGAGTGAGTCACGACACTTCCGGGTTTTAAAGATCACACCCCCTGCCGCCAGCGGGGGCTGCAGAGAGAATGGCGATTAAAACAAAAACATTAATAACCCGCTGATTTATCATCGATGGGAAAAATCCTCTTGTCCAATCCGGCGGAGGAGGACTCTGAGCGAGATGGCCAAAAATCACGGCCGTAAGTAGCGGTGTTCTTTACGAAATCACGAAACAGAAAGTCAAAAAGTGGTCAAGATCTTAGTTTTAGTAATATAGATACATTTTCCTCTCAACCCCATTCTCCTGCCTTCTCTACATTACCTCTGACACCCTATCTACGAATCTACCATTCTCCGCCTGACAAAATGTCCACTGGCCTCCACAGCTGCCTGTGGCAATGAATTCAACAGTTCACAACCCTCTGACTTAAGAAATTCCTGCTCATATACTTCCAAAAGGAGCATCTTTTAATTCTGAGGCTGTGGCCACTGGTCCTAGACTCTCCCACTCGTGGAAACATCCTCTTCACATCCACTCCATCAATGGCTTTTACCAGGCTGGGACAGACTGCAACAGCTTCACACCATGTCCCAAACCTCGTGTTCTGTCCTGAATCATCCAAGGTTACAGAGACGTTATATGAGAGGGCAAGCACCGTCACAAAGTAGCCCACGACGGTTTGTGTAACATTCGGGAATGTGCATGCATGCCACATCATGAATATTGCTGAAGAAGGTCTTGACCCGAAATATAATCTATACCTTTTCTCCAGGGATGCTGCCTGACCCACTGAGTTACTCCAGCACTCTGTGACATGTCATATATCCAAGTTCTCCAGAGATGCTGTCTGGCCCGCTGAGTTACTCCAGCACTGTGTGTCTATTTCCCCTTCACCCCTCTGCCCAGATCCACCCTCACCCTCCTTTCCTATGTTCCTTTCCACCCATAAACCTCACTCTGCCTTTACATTTCACTCCTCTTTCAAATCTGCTCTACTTATCAAGATTCATTTTCCTTCTTATTTTTTTAGTCATAGATTGATGCAGTGTGGAAACAGGCCCTTCAGCCTTATTTGCCCACACCGACCAACATGTCCCATCTACACCAGTCCCACTCAAACGCTTTTGGCCCATATTCATCTAAACCTGTCCTATCATATACGTGTCCAAATGTCCCTTAAAACATTAGGAACGGCCCAGCCTTAACTACCTCCTCTGGCAGCTCGTTCCATACTCCCACCACCCTTTGCGTGAAAAAGCTACCTCTGAGATTCCTGTAAAATTCTGAAATATTGGTCATATATTTGGTGCAAAAAGCTCCAAAATAAGGCTCAGAATGCATCAGAGAGGATCTAAAACCTCAGAGCTTCCAGGGTCCTTAAGTGGGCCCTGGACCCTGGCATAGAGGGACTTCACGCTTCGCGCTCATGATGTGCGCAGCGCGCACATTATTTCACATTAAAATTGTTGTAATCCTGTCATGCTGCCCCCCTTTTTGCAAAGCTTCGTCCGGGCCTGTTTACACAACCTATTCTTTACTTCATGCCAGTTTAGGAGTCGCAGGTTGTTACACTATACAATTATCACCTTTATTCAGATAGTAATGTGAAGATCAAGTAACAAATGTGCTGATCTGAGCTGGAAACAGTAAATGCTGGAAAACCAATATCTGTTGGACGAGCAACAGTAAACGTTCGGGTGGAGAAATAGAAAGGGTTTTGCCTCCACGTTTTTCTTTTATTCCACTACAGTACTTTTCACTTTCCTTTCTGGCAACTATGCAAACATTTAATGATGTTGTGGCAGGGTAACACAACTTTATTTACCTATTATGGATCATATCAAGGTATGGAGTGCACTTAGAAGTAATTGAATGGATAAGGATTATAGTGGTCTAAAGAGGAGATTGTTTAGCCAGAACGCGGTGCATAATTGAAAGTCCTTGACACAAATGGTTGTATAGATCAGAACATATGGTACTTTATAAACCGATAGCCGATACATATGCCCTTGATCAGTAAGGACGTCCAAAGCTACCGAGAGAAGAAGGAGAATGCGGTTGTGAGGGGAAAAATCGCCATGATCAACTGGCAGAGTCCACGGGTCGACTAACCTAATTGTGCATCAATGTCTGAACGTCTAATGGTCCAAGCAGCGTTAAATCTGAAGCATGTAATTGTGCGTGGGAACTCTTCACATATATTGCGGCATTTAATAATATGGACGAAGGCAGTGTACAATGCCTAAATTAATTTTATTGAGGCATTTGTCAAAATCTCACAATGTAGAGCAGGCCAGTAATTAAATTCGCAGAAAGATCAATGCAATGTTGTCATTTTTGTGATAAGGCACCGGGGTGGTGGTAGAAAAGATATTATCTCACTAGAAAATATGCGGCCACCGTTGAACTTTAGATCTTAACTATTTTTCATAAAATTGCTAATTCGGTGCGTATTTTAGATATATGATTAGTGAGTTTGAGGATGACAGGAAAAACATGGATGTGGACCGCGAGGAAAATTAGCTGAGCCTGCAGCTGAATATCCAACAGATAGAAACCTTGACGGAACATATCACGTGAATTTTATCCCGAGATGTGACAAGTGAGGAATTTTGCGAAAGCAAATACTTATGGAGTAAAGAAGGCAAATGCATTGCGGCAAGGGATACCGAGAAATGGGAAAACGGGGCCGAACTGACACACTTATATGAAATTATAAGAGGCACGTGCAGAATTGAAAGGCAAAAAATAGAGGAACTGGGTTTGAGATTGGATGATATCGTTGTTAAAAGCTTACATCAGCTCAGTGGGAAGGAACATCATTCAAATTTTCAATTACCCTTGGCGTCCGTCAGGCCACAATTTTTTTTTACATTAAATTCCGTCTCTCTTTTATTCCGCTGGGTTTATAATAAACCATATTATACTGACTTGAACGCTTTTCTGTTTCTGATGATAGACAATGGACTTCAAACTAAGTCGTCGTCACAAATGGGACCAGTAAATTGAAACAAATATATTATTTCAATGACCGTACATTATATTTCAAAAATATCACTTTGGTTTATTATTGGTTCATGGTAACTAAATAAGGGAAACAGAATCCCAAGAAAATGTGGAAAGGGATACCACGACAAATCCTCTTACATGTTACAGATATATATGTGTGCCTCTCAAATTGTCACTTGATTACATTTTTGGATAAAGTTAGTTTTGTGGTCAAACGTTTGAATATATTAGCAATGGCAAGAAAGGGACGTGAAATTACATTCTTCAGTTCCTCTCTGAAGTGTCTCTGAGAAACTGCATAAATGAAAGTGTTTGTGCAAGTACTCAAACACCTCAGCATATAGCCACTTTTTTCCGCAATGGTGAACGAGTCGTTGTAATCTGTTGCCATCAATTGAGTATCTGTAAACTGTACACAGATGAAGCACACAAGGTTTACCATCCATAAGAAAATAAAGTTGCCAGATATTGCAACGAGTAAAATAATCGATTTCCTTCTGTTCTCAGTCTCTTGATCAGTCTGACACGCCTCTCTATTACTCTCTCGGAGCTTGCTCCTGACTCTGTTGGCCATGATAATATGTTTTATGGTCAAGATATTGAGCAGAAGAATCAAAACAAATGGCGCAAATGGGGTTAAAATAGTTTCAAACCATAAATATGCGATCCAGGTGGATGATGTGTAGAAACTTGATTTTACATAACAGGACCATGGTACATCATTAATTACTTCCCGAGGTTCGAATATAAAGTAGACTGGAATATTTTCAAAAATACCTAATATAAACACAGCTGTTATTACCTTCAATGCAGTCTTCATGGTACAATATTTTGAACGCAACGACTGGCAACATATAACAACAAATCGATCGAATGTAAAAGTGACAGTCAGCCAGACGGACCAATCGAGCGAAATATAAACCAGTGTAATAACAAAACTGCAAATGGGGGTGTAATTGAGGAATGAATGCGGAAAATATGCCTCTTTAATCTTAGAGAGTATTACATTAAAAACCAGTACCATTAGATCAGCTACCGCCATTGATTTCAGATACTGGATGACGCATCTAGTGAGGCCGCACTTTCCAGACGACAGGATAAGGATTGTCACCAAATTTGCTGCAACCAAAAGATGAAAATTGAATTACGAACGAGAAATAACCCGCGAAATATATATTCATTTGCTTCAATTTGTCATGCAAGTACGACTTTTTCTTGCCGTTAAGACTTTGGAATAACGAACTATATTACACAGGTTTACGGTTGGACCCCTTTTAATTCTCAGACTTCTAATAAAGTGAACACACTGATGCGCTTTGTTGTTATCGCATCTCCGTTAAGGGACCAGCTATTGTTTTTGTGATATTAATGCCACGAAATATTGATCACATCTAGAGATGAGATGGGCCGGTGTTTGGCCTTTCCGCTTACTTTGGTTCACACGGAACTGTGTCGCCGAGATGTTAACGGCTAGATATCGTGTCCTGACTCAATGACACTATGTACCGGATTTCCTTCCTCTACTTCGTCTCATCATTCTTGTCGAAGTGCCCATCGGCAGTGGCATAATCGGCATACTTAAACACCGAGTTACCGTTGTACGTGGTCAAACACACGTGTGTGTATTTGGAATAGAGCGTGGACTGAGCGCACAGCTCCGAGCAGTAGCAGTATTGTGGGCTAGCCTTGTGAAGACGGTAAAACCAATTCCACGTGATATGAACTGCCTGAAGTCCAGAGCCCATTTACAGCTGAATACCCGTCGACCAAGGATGTTTAGAGATGCTTATTAATTTCAGATTTGTTTTGTCACGTATTTGGCACTCATGATATCTTAGTTTATCTCGTGGAAACCGCGCCTCCCCACTGATAATCACACAGATGTAATTTTCGCAGCTTATCTGCAAATGTGACATTTAGAGCTCAGAGTGGCATGTGAATTGTTGCCCCCTGTGCATACACACTTCTCACTTTCCTCATTCTATTTCTCTACTGTAATAAATTAGCAGGGAACAATCGTTAACATTTTCATGGCAACCCTGCTGTCCATTTCTCTCCCCTTAGAGTCCACGTACACACTTTAATTTCTGATATGGCGGACCAAGCACGCTGACGTCTGATATCCGCTACATAGACTGTGCGGCGGATAGGATTCACACATTAATTCGGCACACATATCATGGACCTAGGTCCAAACTTTCGAAAAGCCAGACAACATTTGATACTGAACATGTATCGCCAGTTTCATTTGTGAAATATCTCCAATGGCTCAAGGCAAGCTAGAAAATATTGGAATAGTTTTAAAACACTAAATATTGAAGCACTTCAGCATTAAAACATCCGATTTAATTTAAACATCTGAAGAATCTGCCAAATAAATCAAACATACTGCGAAATGGAAGGGCAATCACTTTCTTTAATTACTACCCCCCACGTCGACCAGGACCATTTTCAAATAATTTTGTCACGCTAGCTTTTGTTATCTGCCATCAGACCATTGGTTACGGATACAAATTGTACTTTCACTCACTATTCGTTGTCCAATTCTAAACACACGTGTACTTCCCATATGGAAGTGAACAACAGAAAGGCCGGCATCAGTTCGACAGCTCTCTCGGTGGTGTCTTGACGCTTTGAAATTCAGTCAATCACAGATCGTAGACAGTTGCTTCAGAGCCAACAAAAACCAGGCAACACAACTCAACGACAGAGGCACAACCTGTCGATGAGTTAGCAGCTTCAACCGTCATGATCGACTTTCAACACATGTACATTCCGACCCTCTGTACTATCTGAAAAGTTGGCATTCTCTTGCTAAAGATTTGCAGTTTACGAAGGCCTATTTGTGTGTGATCGTTGTCTATTTTGCAAGACGTCTCCATTGCGAAACATAAATTTAAGACCCAGGCGATAGAGGTCTGCGTGCGCATCCCCGGAATAACCCAGTTGACCGTCTGACAATACGTGTTGAATGGCTCTAGGAAGAGGTTGAATTCACGTGTCATAATCTTGAAAACATGCAAATATGTAAACATTTAAAGAAGCAACATAATCAAATGTCTCGAGCTGTGGCTGCTGCAGGTCTGAGGGGTTGAATGCGAACTTGTACGCCATCTCAGCTCAATAATCATGAGGTACCGCATCTTCACCACTTTTGTGTGATCAGCAACGTCATGAGTATAGAGAGCCGGTGCCCTTGGAAGTGATTATGCACAGTCTCGGGCCAAACTACGAAACCTGGAGCACACCATAATCTCCGCTACACAACCTTTCGCAGTTTGCAGATGGATCCTCACTACTTCAATACCCTCTCGGCGACCAACACCGATTAAATCTGACAAAACAGTCTAAAAGCAACAGGTAACCAGAAATGTCACCCATTCCTTCTCTCCAGAGATGCTGCCTGCACCGCTGAGTTACCCCAGCATTTTGTGTCTAAGAGCAACAAGTCTTACCTTTTTTCTGAATGTCTGCTGAATGTAAAAGTTAAATATTCCTGAAATGCAACGGCGAAATGTAAATTTTCTGCTGTGCATTACAGTGTTCTGATGTATTATTTTCCGTGTTCTATGTTATTTATAACAAATTATCTTCGTTTACTTCAATAATACGCACTTAAAATATCCATCAATAGGGTAAAATTTAATCATTACTCTGAATGGCAAAACACGGCTATTCAAACTGGTAGGTCAAATCTGGACCATTAAACAGTTTCACTTGGTGCAACTTGTATTTAAATGTTACAATGCTTTAAAATAAACTATGAACTCAGCCTCGGTAAACCATTACATAATTTAGCTAATTTAGCTGAGCATTCACAATGGAAATAAAATGAGGTCAGTTTTATGGATACTCACCGACAGATTCTCTCGGCTTGCATGTTTTATTTCGCGGTATGTTATCAGGCAGATGGAGACACCTGCAATCATAGCACGAGCACGGACTCGCACACATGACTGACATTCTTTAGCGAGAGTTCCAGAAGACAGAGAACAGCATCCATCAAACCGTTTTTTTTGTTTATTTCGACCGTGAAGTCTAAAGTTAAAATCAGTTATGATCTATAATGCTCAGCAGGAAGCCGCCGTACGTTTACTTGCTCTTCGTATAATGAAGCTATGGAAAATCAACTGCATGGAATGAAACTAGAAAGAGCTTCAAACATCGCGTTTATATGCAGACCCTTATTTGGAAGCGTTTACTCGTCCATTGTGGAGGTAGACTGCTTTAGATCCAGTACATAAGTGAGATCAGCAAGATACTTTGGATCAGGTAGCGAGAAGCATTTTTTACAGTACTCTATTTGTATTAATAATTTCATAAAAACTAATATTTTCAGATATGTTTGCTATGATGTTTAATATCGTCTGACAAGCATAACAGCGTATGAATGTGTAAAACTAATCTTTGGCTCACCTACCTGGGACTCCAATTATTGCAAGAATAGGATGGTAAATACTCTCGGTCTTCAGGAGTGCAGACCTGTTCATATTTACTTGGAAGATGCCTTTCTCCTCAGTTCAATCTCCACTTTTCAAATTTAACTCTTATTTATACTTTACAGAATTCTCAAGGGTGGAATCAACACGCAAGGAGATTGGTATTAGTCAATCACGATCACGTTAATTAGGTTGTCTGTTTCATGCCTTTCGTGACTGTTAAAATTGTAACCTGTATAGACAAGTTTCAGCAGTTGAAATCGTCAATACATGAAACATTGGTTATCAGCTTGAAGATCTTTGTAGACGCTTTAATGCGGTTTCTTTTAAACTTTCTTAATTAGCTGCACCAATAAGTTGCAATGTGCACCCTCTCTTATGTTTTGCAAGTATCATGTGCAATTAAAATCTGAGGAGATATCTATGATTATACGAACAATCAAATTTACCGAGATTGTGAAAGAGTCTGAATATGTGAGAGAAATATCGCACAAATCATAAAACAGGAGCTGTTGATAATTACTGTAATCCAATGTATTCGCACTCAAGTGAATCGTTCATTTTGTACCATCGTTAACAAATCGTCATTGTTTTAGTATTTCTGCAGCGGTTTAAATTATGTTTTTTCAAGTGATACCCTGTTGTGACGTAGTGGACCGAATGACGACTTTTCCAATTTCATGCCCTCTTCCAACACAATCCCGTGCCCTCTTCCAACACATCTACCTGTCCGCCTAGTTTCGAACTCAGCACCATTGAAGCAGAATGGTTCATGCACTCCACCTCTCTTCTTAAGTCCATTTCCTAGCTCTTTCGTCTTTCAGACAAGAGGCTGTTGTCTTGATATAATGCTACGAAGCTCTCAATCGTATTGCGAGATCCGGCTGACCACGGTGTAGTAATCTACAATTGAGTTGGAGCAGGAACTGGTCACACGCCAGTAAGTGTACAGGGAGAGAGTAATGACGCGTTTTGCTGTGCGCCGATGTTGAAAATGAGCGCGGACGATGATTTTTCGCCTACCCTTTCTGATTGTGTGTATGGCTCCGGGAGTCAGTGGCAGAGGGCGAGATGACTGCAAGTTACAGGAATTTGGAGATGGGTTTGGTTCGGATTGTGATATCGATTGTGGATCTGTAGACAAACAATAGGAGATCTTTCTCTGCAGATGGTCTAGAGATGACTGTACCGTATCGCCATAGAGATGGCGCCCGATGGATTGTCCGAGAACGGTAGGCAAACTGTGATGTGTCAAGTGTGATTCTGAGGCTGGACTAATGTGCACCATGATCACCGCGTCTAGACAAGTTATGATTGTGGATGATCACCGCGTCTAGACAAGTTATGATTGTGGATGCCAGACGCACTGCACTCCAGCCACATCATTTACATGATTGTGTGAGAAAGAACTGCTGATGCTGGATAACATCGAAGGTAGACAGTAGGACTTGTAGGAGACCTGGGAAGGGGGTGGGGAAGGAAGGAGAAAGGAAGGGCTATTTCGCGTGGGTAGTTTGCACCCCAGCGGTATGAACATTGACCTCTAATTTCAGATAGCCCTTGATTTCTCCCTCCTTCCCTCCCCTTCCCAGTTCTCCTACGTCCTATCGTCTCCGCTCACTTTCTATATTTTCCCGCCCTCCCCTCCGACATCAATCAATCAATCAATCTTGACCCGCAAACTCACCCATTCCTTCTCTCCATAGATGCTACCTCAGCCGGTGATTTACATTGGTGTTATTTCCTCTTTGTCCAATATATTGAAACCAGAATGAGAAACATGGGTTTACATGTTCTCAAATAAGGTTTCTTTTTCAGAAAAGTGAGGATCAGTATATTTGAAGAAATGTCAACCATTCCTTCTCACCAGAGATGCTACCAGTCCCGTTGAGTTACACCTGCATGTATGTCTGTCTACAATATGCTTTAAGCAACTTGCGAAATTTAAGCACCTGTACGTTTACGTTTACTAGCATTTCTGATACGAACAGAACACGAATGAGATGTAAATGCTGTAAAATGCTGTAAATGCTGCCGGCGTAACTCACCAGTTTGTTCTGCGGGATTGGACGAAATAAACCTCCAACCTATTTTCATAACAGAATTGATTCTTAAATGTTCACTTTGTTATCAGTAGACTGCGGAGGGGTGTAACTCCCGGGTTTTCCAGGCGGCTGAATTTGTCAGTGAACTATTCAGCATTATTGGGATGATATCGTCACATAGAAACATAGAAAATAGGTGCAGGAGGAGACCATTCGGAGCATCCAGACAATACCACCGTTATCGCGATCATGGCTGTTCATCCACAATCAGTAACCCGTGCCTGCCTTTTCCCCATACCCCTTGATCCCGCTAGCCCCAAGAGCTCTATCTAACTCTATTTTCAATTTATCCAGTGAATTGGCCCCCACTGCCTTCCGTGGCAGAGAATTCGACAAATTCACAACTCTCTGGGTGAATTTTATTTGTTTTCATCTCAGTTTTAAGTGGCCACTTTATAATTAGACTGTGGCCCCTGGTTCTGGACACCCCCAACATTGGGAACATTATTCCTGCATCAACCTTGTCCTGTCCTTCAATAATGTTATATGTTTATATAAGACCCGGTCCTCCTCATCCTTCTAAATTTCAGAATACAATCCTAGTCTTTCCAATCATTCCTCACATGACAGTACCGGGGATTAACCTCGTGAACCTACGCTGCACTCTCTCATTAGCAAGGATGTCCTTCCTCAAATTAGGAGACCAAAACTGCACACAATACTACAGGTGTGGTCTCACCAGGGCCCGCATAACTGCAGAAGGGCCGCTTACTCCTATACTCAAATCGTCTCGTTTTTAATGCAAACATGCCATTAGATTTCCTTACTGCCTGCTGTACCTGCAAGTTTACTTTTAGTAACTGGTGTTCAAGAACACCCAGGCCTCGTTGCCATTCCCTTTTTCCTAATCTGACACCTTTGAGATAATAATCAGCCTCCTTGTTCTTGCCGCCAAAGTGGGTAACCTCATAGTTATCTATATTATACTGCATCTGCCATGCATCTGCCCACTCACACAACCTGTCCAGGTCACTCTGCAACCTCCTCGCATCCTCTTTGCAGTTCACACTGCCACCCAGCTTTGTGTCATCTGCAAATTTGCAGTGTTACATTTAATTGCGTCATCCAAATCATATAATATATATTGTAAATAGATGCGGTCCCAGCACCGAGCAATGCAACACTCCACTCGCCACCGCCCGCCATTCTGACAGGGACCCGTTCTTTTTCCTACTCTTTGTTTCCTGTCTGCCAACCAATTCTCTATCAATGTTAACACCCTGTCCCCAATACCATGTGCTATAATTTTGCCCAATAATCTCCTGTGTGGGATCTTAACGGAGGCTTTCTGAAAGTTCAGATACACTGCATCCACTCGCTGTTCGTCGATTTTACATGACACACCCTGAAAAAAATCCAGAAGATAAGTCAAGCAGGATTTCCCCTTGATAAATCCATGCTGACTTAGACCAATCCTTTTACTTTTATTTAAATGCGCCGATATTACTTCCGTAAGAATTGACTCCATCATCTTCCCCAGCACCGATGGCAGGATAATTGGTCTATACTTCTCCGTTTTATTTCTCGCATCTTTCTTGAAATGTACGATAACATCAGCTATAATCAACTCCTGAAAATACAAAACATTGGAAAATGATCACCAATGCATCAACAATATCTAGAGCCACCTCATTGAGCACCCTGGGATGCAGACCGTCAGGCCCTGGTAATTTATCGACCTTCAGTCTCTTCAGTATACGCAATACTATTTCTCGTCTAAGACTATTTTTTCTCCATTCCTCTGTCTCCGTAGATGCTCTGTCGTCTAGTACATCTGTGAGATTGTTTGTGTTTGTGAAGACAGAACCAAACAACCTTTTGAACTCTTAATCCATTCCCTTGTTCCCCATAATAATGTCACCTGTTTCTGCCTTCAACGACCCGCATTCGACTGGACTAATATTTTTCTCTTAGAATACCTAAAAAAGCTTTTGCTATCTTACTTGATAAACTTGGGTTGCTTAAGTTCGCACATCATCTTTACACCCTGTATTGCCCTTTGTGTTACGTTCTGATTCCCTTTGAAATATTCCAATTCCTCTAGCTTCCCGATACTCGTTTCTATGTTATACACCTTTTCTTTTAGTTTTGTACCGTCCCCAACTTACCTTGTCAGCCACGGTTGCTTCTTACTCCCCTTGGAATCGTTCCTCCTCTTTGGAATGAAATAATTCTGCATCTTCTGGATTATGCCCAGACATTTCTGCCATTGATGTTCCACCGTTATTCCTGCTAGGATCCTTTTCCAGTCGATCTTGACCAGATCCTCTCTCGTGCCTTCATAGTCCCTTTGTTCAAGTGCAACACTTACACTACTGATTTAATCTTCTCCCTCTCAAATTGCAGATTAAAATATCATATTATGGTCACTACCTCCTAGCAATTCCTTGACATTGAGTTCCCTTATTCAATCCGGTTCGTTATACGATACACACAGAATTGCCTTCTCCCAGGTAGGCTACAATACAAGATGCTCTAAGAATCCATCTCGGAGGCGCTCTATAAACTCCCTTTCTTGGCGTCCAGACTCAACCAGATAGTCACAGTCTACCTGTATATTGATAGCTCTCCTAACCACAGTGGCATTACCTTTGTAACATGCCAATGTTAATTCCTGCTGCAACTTGCACCCTATATCCAGGCTACCTTTCGGGGGCTTTTAGTAACACACATTAGTGTCTTCTTACCTGTACAATTCCTCAATTATATACACAGCGACACTACATCATCAGTCCCTATGTCACCCCTCGCAAGGGCCTAAATTTAATCCCTCACCAACACTACCCAACCCCCTCTGCCTGTCCTTTCTATAGGGCGTATAACCCTCAATATTCAGTTGCCAACCGCGATCCTCCTGCAGCCATGACTTTGTATTCCCCACAATGACATATTTACCGATCTCCAACTGAGCCTCAAGCTCATCCACTTTAATTCTTATACTTCGCGTATTCATATATAATATGTTTAATTCAGAAAGCTTTTAATCAGTCTTGCAATCTTATAGGGATTGAACAGTCAAGCTTCTCGTCTATATATCAGCTGACATTACTGAAGAAGAAAATGATGAAACACGCTTCCCTAGAAACATTTATGACATTACCATGCTCTCTCAGCTCATGGCATCTCTCGGCCTTCATGGGTTTATTGTCGAATGATTAATTTGTTAGACAACAATCACTGGTGCCTTACATTGATTATTGTTGCCAAAAATGAGATTGTCCACGATGAGAGTGAAAGGTACTCAAATAGAAATCCTGGCAAGGAGTAACAGCACCTCATATTCCGCTTGGGTAGTTTACACCCCAGCGGTATCAAAATGTACTTCTCTAATTTTACATAGCCTTTGGTTTCTCCCTCATTCCTCTCCCCCAATAGTTCGCTTGGGTAATTTACACTCCACCGGTATGAACATTGAGTTCTCCAATTTTAGTTAACCGTTGCTTTCTCTCTCATTCCCCTTCCCAGTTGTCCCACAAGTCCTACTGCTCCACCTACTTCCTTTCTTTTTCCCGCCCCTACCCTCCGATATCAGTCTGAAGAAGGGTCTCGATCCGAAACGTCACCAATTCCTTCTCTCCACAGATGCTGCCTCGCCCGGTGAGTATTTTCAGTCTGCCTTCCATTTTTCCAGCATCTTCAGTTCGGCCAGCATTTTCAGTCTGCCTTCCATTTTTCCAGCATCTTCAGTTCTCTCTTAAACATTTCGTCCACTCCCTGCATCCTTTAGCGTCTTTGAAATTATCCATGAGATGCCCGAACAAATCATTACTTTTTGAGAAGATTATCTCAATCGTCCTTGTTTTACCCGCGTAAGAGGCTGAATTACAATCCCCACATTTTAATAAACCATACAAACTGCGTCGCCGTCCCTGGCAAATAACAGTCGTATTGAGGTGCTTGGAATATTGTACTAGTTTTATTGGAGTTGTGAATATGTGCAGTGTATTCGTATTGAAATCCTAAATTCTGCATTTCTGGAGATGTATAATGGTGAATATTAATAGACTTCAGTAGGTGACTGGTGTGTTTGCTAAATTTAACCCGTAAATAAATTCTGTCCGATTGAAGGATCCGCACAGGATCTCGCTTTAAAAACATATTTGCCGTTCTAGATTCAAATCCTTGAACTTACTGTTAGCCTACCCATTAAAAGACATTATTGATATATTTGGAAATTGGATATAATTGTTTACATCACTCCCGAACTGTGAAGTGCAACGATATTCGCACAGTCGGCGATGTAGAAATCGCCTCTTACGCGGGTAGAACAAGGACGACGGAGATAATCTTCTTAAAAAGTAATAAAAAAGTAAAAGTAATTTGACCGGACAACTAATGGATAATTGGAAAAACGCTATAGGACACAGACATATTGACATTTCGGGTCGGGATCATTCTTCAAATTCTCTGAAGGAGAATCGCTACCCGAAACGTCAATTCCACCCTAAATGCTGGTTGACCTGAAATTGTTCGGATATCAGTAATCGCCTAGATATAAAATGATAACAGTAAAAACAACAACATTCTCTGTGGGAACAACTACATTTATGAAAATATTTGAATGGTTTGAAGAAATAGATAAATCGGAATTTCGCAACTCGTCTCATATCCCGTCTCAACACTTTAGATATAGCTATTAGGGCTAACTGAATCAAAGGATAATGGGGGTGGGGGGGGGGGGGGGTGGGGGGGGGGGGGGGGGGGGGGGGGGGGGGGGGAGCAGGAACGGGGTACTGATTCTGGATCATCAGCCATAATCTTATTGAATGACGGTGTTGGCTGAAAGGGCTAACTGAAAGGGCTTAATGGCCTACTGCTGCACATATTTTCTAATTTTCTATGCTTATACTGATTTGACTTGGTCTGCACTCGCGCAATCTCGGTCCGGATGAAGAATCTCGATCCGCCAATCTCCAATCTCAATCTCAATCTCCTGTGTCTGTGTTTTTCTGAAATATTTGTCCTCGTTATTGAACAACAAAAATAGACAGTAAACCATAATCCGCCTGCTGCACTGTTACTTTCGAATTTATCGTATTGTGTGCGTGCGGAATACTATCGGCAATGACAATTGTTGCAAGCAAAATAAGTAATTCAGAGACCATGAACATTAAATCTCACTGTGCCGTTGCTGGGAATTGCAGTTAGGCTGCCCTTCAGAAACCAAAATAATCACGTCCCATATAAAGGTGGAAAGAGAATTCTTGCAAGGATTTTTATTTGAGTATCTTTCACAGTCTTCATGGACACGTAATATTGTGTGGTCATTTTTTGGCAAAAATGCAGGGCACCAGTGATTGTTGTCTTACAAATTAATGAATCGATATTAAGGCATGAATGCCGAGAGATATCTGAGGAAGCATGAGAATCTCATAGATGTTGCCAGGGAAGCGTGTATCTCGAAATTCCACGTCAGTAATGTCACCCTAAATATAAACGAGAAGCTTGACTGTTCAATCCCTATAAGACTGCGGACTTCTTCTTCCTCGTGGAAGAAGTCTGGCCATTTTCTATGTCACGTCTTTCCGGTCGGTCAGTGTCGGTTGACGGTCGGTGGTTGCAGAATTGGCTACTTCAGTCAGTCACTGTGGTACAGTTCTTGTCGTCAGCATTGCCCGGGATGTTCCACGTAGAGGCTTTTAGCTTGTATCCCAAGACTGCAGACTGATTAGCAGTTTCTGCATGTTTTCCTGGATTAAAAAAGCATTATACATGAAATACGCATGTATAAGAAATAAAGTGGAGAACTTCAGCTCAGTTAGAGATTGGTGATATGAAATTTGTGTGGCATACAGATTACTTGGCTGCATGAGGATCCATGGTTGTGAACTAACTGAATATTCAGGGTTATAAATACGTCCATAAGATAAAGGACAGGTAGCTGGCCAGAGGATGTGGGGTAGCTCTGTTGATGAAGGATAAAAAGTGTGACTAGACCCTTGCGAATGGTTGACATAGGGACTAAGAACTGAATATTGTATAATTGTAAGGTAAGAAGACAGTAATGGGAGTTATGAACTTCCCCCCACACAGTAGCCTGGATATAGGGTGCAAGTTGCAGCAGGAGTTAAAAATGGCATGTAACAAAGGTAATGCCTCTTTGGTTATGGGAGATTTCAATATGCAGATAGACTGGGAATATCAGGTTGTGTCTGGACCCCAAGAAAGGGAGTTTGAGGAGTGCCATCAAAATTGATTATTAGAGTAGCTTGTATTGTTGCTTATCCGAGAGAAGGCAATTCTAGATTTAATTTTGTCCAATGAGCCAGATTTAATAAAGGAACTCAAGGTGAAGAAATCGCTCGCAGGTAGTGACCATAATATGATAAGTTGTATCTGCAATTTGAGAGGAAAAAGGTTGAACCAGAATCGTCAGTGTTGCATTTGAACATTTGAAGGCATGAGAGAGGAGCTGACCAAGGTCGGTTTGAAAAGGTTCCTAGCAGGAATGACGGTGGTACAGCAATGGCAGGTATTTCTGGGCACATAATCCAGTGGAATTACTGCAGGATAATTTCATTCACAAGAGGAAGAAAATTTCTATTTCGGGGAGTTAAGGGGCAACCGTTCTCGCGCGGCGGTCCTCCCCCGGGCCCCCCCGTTTGGGCTCACTTCCGCGAGGTTCGACCAGGGCTCCAAGCCGTGACGCCACATCTCCCCCCGTCCCTGGAGAGCCCGACCCCGCCCCCGCACCCTCCAGCGTCGCTCCTCCTCCGGTTCCGCGGCAGTATGACCAAGGGCAAGTTAGGGACGGCGGAAAACTAAACTCTAATATATGTTTTATAATATAGCAAAAGAGGTCAAGGGGGACACGCAGGCAGGATTTGAAAACTTTCAAAGGATTCTTCCAAGAAGGTTATTCTTTAAAGGGCTTACAGGCAGTCCCAGTTTCGGCGCATTTTCTATGTGATAATGATGGATGTACGACGTGAAGCTTGCCAATGTTGTTTCCATGATGGCGATTGTGTTATTTTGCTCTTTGATTGGTCGGTGTATGCGGGGGTAAGACAATTGGAGCTCGGACATATGTGGGTGCACCTTGTAGTCTGTATTTTAGGGGCGGGGTGTTGGTTGTCGGGCTGGTTTCTTGTTTTGGGGAAAATGTGGTTTGCTTTAGTTTTTCTTACTTTTCTGTTGCCTTTTTT
This sequence comes from Okamejei kenojei, assembly GCA_035221665.1. NCBI lineage: Eukaryota > Metazoa > Chordata > Chondrichthyes > Rajiformes > Rajidae > Okamejei > Okamejei kenojei. The sequence goes on along the minus strand of CM069160.1, from coordinate 3,755,189 downwards.
TGTGTTTTTCTTTGCTTTTATTTTGTTAAAATGACTTTCCTTATCTATTCTTAATCATTGTCCCTTGTATTTTCATTGCCGTCCGGCTTGTTAGAAGCTCTTTTTTACCTTTTGCTTTTATTGAATTTTTCCTTCCTCGTTTTTTTTCTTATTGCTTCTTTTTTTTTTATCTTTTTTTGACCGTTCGATATTTTCACATTTTTTGTTTATTTTTTGCGGTGTTTAGGAGGAGTGGGCGAGGGCTCGTTCGCGGGGGGCGCGTGCGATCATAGGAGGGGGGCATGGGAGAGCGCACCGGGGCGCCGGCGGGAGGCTAGGAAGGGGGAACAGAGCCCGAGCGCGTGATTGCCATCCCGGGCGACGGGCTTTCTTCATTTCATTACCTCATCCTCCTCCGCCTTCTATCTTCCCCCACCCTCCTATTCTATCTTATTTGGTCTTCAATAACGGTAGACCAAACAATCTCACAGTTGTTTAACAATCTAAGGATTGTACAGAGGTTATAGGAAGAAATGAGGAACATAAATACATTTGCTTTAGACGAGAAATATTACTTGGGAAGCGTCGCATGGAGTCTGAAGGCTTTAATTGTCCTGGTCTGGGCATCCCTTGGTACCTCCACAGCTAGGTCGCGCTCTGAAAATCGTTGACGCAGTGTTGACCTTGTTCGCATTGTCTTTTGATCAGGAACTGTTCCTTGTGGATTGGATTGGATTGGTCCACGTCAACATGGAGATATGAAGGGGAAATAACGCTTGACTAAATCTTTCGGAATTTTTTGAGATGTAAACAATACAGAAATGACTAAAAAGAAGAGCCAGTGCGCATGTACTGATTCTGACTTTCACTGAAAGCCATTTAGTTTATTGTACTACACGGCGAAATCTGTGGGCAACATTGGAGCACCATTGCCATTGGGGTAAAGGTCAGCCATGGGATAGTGTATTGCGTTGCGCCAGGGCAGAGGACACAAAAGAGTTAGGTATAATCGGTTCACCTATCAGTATGGCAGTACAGTGCGTAGAGGATTGTCGACAAGACTAGCGCTGCTGCTGGCCGCCATGTTGTTACTTGTAATTAATGATTTGGAGTATGGAAATTGACAATACATCAGAAAATTTGCAGAGGACACAAAGCTGGTAGCAGTGTGACTGTGGAAGGGATGCTCGGACGGTTGCAGGTTGACTTGGACAGCGTTCGATCACCGTGACACAGTGGGCAGATGCTTGGCAGATGCCCTGTTTAATGGATATTAATGTGAGCGTTACCCACTTTGAGACGGCAAGAACAGGAGGCCAGAATTTTTTTTTCTTTTTTTGTTTCATGGGTTGTCAGATTAGGAAAAAGGGAAGTGCAACGAGACCTGGGGTGTTCCTTGTACACTAGCACAATTTGAATGTATCCATTGCGGTTCTGAAAAGTCTGTGAAAGTACAATTTGGGCATGTTGGACGTCATAACACGCATAGGGTTTGAGTATAGATTCTACTGCCAGCTTTTTTACAGGCGCTCTACTGAGACCACATCTGGAAGTATTGTGTGCCCTTTTGGTCTTCCTAATTTGAGGCCTAAGGTCTGCCTTTCTTGCTTTCTTCGTTGGCCTTGCTCTACTTTGCTGAACTTGGCTCTATTGAGGGTCGTGGAAGCGTAGGGTTATTCCCGGGGTTGTGCGTAGTGTCATAAGACGGATATTTTGGTAAGACTGGGGCTTTGTATTGATCTAGAGTTTAGAAAGCATTGATGGGGATATCTTGTGTAGAACAAACTTATAAAATGCATTAGAGAACTGGAGACTCTGGCATGCAGGAAAAGTGATCCAGTGTTGGGGAAGTCCAGACCCAGAGATACCAGGCGGGACACAGTTAAGAATAAAGGTGAAGGCCATTTTTAAACTGAGATGTGAAAATAAAAAAGTGTTGAAGCCAGAAATTGTGAAAATTCCCTGCCAGGAAGGCAGTTAAGACAATTAACTGGATGAATTTGAAAGATAATAAGATGGAGTTCGTGGGGCTGGCGGTGATCATAGTGGTATGCGGAGGAAGGCAGGCAAGGGTTACTACTGTGGATGATCAGCCATGTATCACAAATGAAATTGGCGGTGCTGCTCGAAAACGTTCCCAATGGGCACCATATGCACCTATTTTATTATGTTTCTTATTGTCATTACAATCGTGTATTTCATGCGGAATACTCGTTCGTTATGACACATTATGGCAGCCTGGTAAACCCGGGTTTTACCATCTCCACGCAGTGTACAATCCCATTGATTCCTGTGAACATTTAAGTATGCCAAATTCTGCGTATGAAAATGGTTTGGTAGTTTATTCTCGTCCAATTCCAGACCTGAACAAACGTTGGTCCACCCCTGCAGCATTTACTGCCATTTACTTACCAGAAATTACTGATTTTACAGCATTTTATTTCTCTTCCGTTTTTTGTTCGTTTCAGGAAATGCTAGTAAACGTAAACGATCACGGGGCTTTACAGTTTCAAAATTGCTTAAAACAGATTGAAGACAGACAGATAATTGCCTGGTTCTTACTCAGCGGGACTAGGCAGATCTCTGGACCGAGAAGAATCGGGTCCCACCGTCGTTTCACTTATTCTAATAAAAGACAACCTTTTTGAGTGAAAATGTATAAAACCATTATTTTTCTTCCTGGATTCAATATATTGGCTCAAAGAGGACAATGACACGAATGTAAATCACGGGTGAGGCAGTCATCGATGGAGAAGTTAGATGGATGGGTGGACGTGCGGGTCGGTCGAGGGGGCGAGCGGATCAAAAGCGAATAGAAATTGGGCTCGGCGAAGACGAGAGGGACGTAGTGGTAGATCTGCTGACGTGGAGGGAAGAGAAGGGGAAAGCACTGGGCTTTCTGAAATTAGATGACTGTCAATGTTCATACCGAAGGGGTGTAAACTACCCTCAAGCGAAATAAGACCTTCCTGTACACCTCCTTCCCCTCCACTTTCCAGTTATAATACAAGTCCGTACTGTCTCCGCCAACTTTCTGTTTGTTTCCGCCACCCCCTCCACCACCCCCCCCCCCCCACCCCCCGCCGCCCCCACCCCCCCAACAATCAGTATGAAGAACGGGTCGCAGGCCAGAAAACGCACCCAATTCTTTTATCCATATATGCTGCTGCCCTACCGATGAGCATGATGCAGCATTTTGTGGCCTACCACTTGTCATGTTATCCAGCCTCTGACAGTTCTTTCTACACATCACACCATATGTAAACTGATGTGGATTGGAGTGCAGTCTTAGATGGTTTCTGGAATCCACAATCATATACTTGTCTGGAGTCGGTGTTTCATGGTGCTCCCCCTCGTTTAGCTACAGTACACCCCTCAGAATTACACCCGTCGACAAATCACACGTTGGCCTACGTTATCGGGACAATTCATCGGACGCCCATCTCATATGAACCGCCACGGTCTCAGCCATCTCTAGAACATCTGCAGAAGGAAGGTCCCATGATTGTTTGTCTATAGTTCACATTCGTTTATCACAATCCGAACCAAAGCCATCTCCTCAAAATGCCTGGTTAACTTGCAGTTCATTAGGCCTCAGACCAAGGACTCCCGGAGCCATACACTCCAATCAGACAAGGGTAGGCGACAAAATCCTATCGTCCGCGTTAATGGTCAAACGTCGGGACGCGCAGTTTTTAAAACGCGTCCATTTCTTATCAATGTCACACTTATGGCGTGTGGACTCGCTTTCTTGCCTCCAACCCTCTCAATTGTAGATACTAACCGTGGGTCAGCCGGTTCTCGGCAGGAAGCAGCTGAGAGCTTTCGTAGCATCTATGTCATAGTACAACAGCATCTCCACTCTTGTCTGAAAGACGAATGAGCTAGGTTTTGGCCGGCTACAGAAGAGAGGTGGATGTGACATGAACAATTGCCTGCTTCAATGGTTCATGAGTTCGAAATCAGTAGGACGGACGGTCACCGCTCTCTCTGTGTTTGGAAGAGGGCCACGGGTCTGCTCGTTGGAAGGGGCATTGAAATTGGACTAGTCGTATTCACGGGCCCACTATGTCTACACAGGTTACTCACTTGAAAAAAAAGTATTTGACTTTCCGGTGGCGCCCTATGAGTCTTAAAACGCATAGGCCACCTGCTCCGTTAAAACATTCGGGGAAAAAACTGGGACTTAAAAAAGACTTACCGGCTGCCTGACTTCACACTAATGCGTGCCTTTTAACATCGACGGTACACGAGTTTCGGTCACTCACGCCCTGCGACAAAACCATGACAGGCCAACGGAGCCCTACCCGAACAAAGTACAAAAAAGCTCGAAAAACCGGGCGAGGACCCGGGCCGCCAGGGACTTTATTTGCTCCCCAGGCCAGCCACCGGTGACCTCCCCCCGCCGATCCCCGGGGCCCGCCCTACTCTGGCGCGTGTTCGCCGCCTCGGCCCCCCCCCCTATGGTCAGCCCGCGCCACCGCGCTCCGAGAAGAGCCTGGGAAAGAAGCTCGAGACTCATCGTAGGGAACCAGCCTACCTAGGAAGATGTTCAAGGGTATGCTGGCACAGAAGGTGGGATTTGAGAAATTTTTTTTTCTAACCAGAATGGTGATTTAAAGCAGAGCGAGTTAAAGGCACTAGAAATAGAAAGATATAAAGCAAGAAATGAAGAAATAAAGTGAGAACTTAAAGGATGAAATTTGTCAAAAATTATACAATCAGATGGACTCTGATGAAAAAATCATATTGGAATGCCAAATTTCACATAAGCATACAACCCAGCTTCAAAAATTGATAATTATGTTTAAGAAAGATCTCAGAAAATTGGAAGAATGAATTTATTGACGATCTGATCAATAATATGTGAACGGAAGATGGAGATTAAACTTGATATAAGTTAAAAAAGGACGCTTTCAAAATAAAGTTTCGTCTACTTGCAATTGTCGGTGGAACAACAGGCAGATGGCATGAAAAACCTTGAATAAAAGATAGCGGTGCGTAGTACTGCTAGGATCTACAGCAAAGCTAGATAACTATGCAACAAAGAACGTCTACTGGGAGTTGTGTCTAAAGTAACACGAGATAATGCACCAACGCCTAGAAGGGCCTAACCAGAGAAGACAGAAACTTGAGGATCGCAGGGGATTCACTGAAGGTCTTGTAGTAGAAACACGAAGATTACTTCGAGAATTCACTCGCTAAACTACTGCAAGCTGTTTTATCTTTGGATGATAAGCCTATATTAGCTCGTGCAACATCGTCAGTTCGGCCTCGACAGACAGACCCAGTACAAATGCAACCCAGCTACAAATGATAGTAAAGTTACAATATGATTTTATCCTGAGAGCCACTCATTTAAGCGGAGAGCTTCGGGGGAAAAACAGAATCTGAACATCCTTCAAGGACAAAGACCTTCACAGTTATCTATCTTGTCTATCCCCCTGAGTTGACCTGAATACCGAAAAGCGTTTAATGAAGGCCCCAAAAGGCCTTATGACGGCGCGTGTAGTACACTTGAGTTAACGGTTTGAATTACCCAGCCATCCTAAGAGTTACTTATAACAAAACCGGGGCAACATTTCTTCAGTACCCCAGCAGAAGAGACAATTGATGAATTTGCAAGCAGTTTGACACTTGAAAAAACCCAACACACATTTCTACAAGCAAACATACTGTCTTTTCACTACTTTTTGACGTCTCCAGTATGGTCTCTCTTTCCTACATTCTGTGAGACTTCATTCGATACATTTGGAAAATTAGAAGGAACTAGAAGGAACGGACAATTTCTCCGTTTTAGTGGAACGTAGCGCTTTTTCTGGATCTGGGAAGATGCTTGCTCTGCTCCACATTGACAATTAGTCTTAATCTTATAAAATAACAACAAACTAATAACACCACATACATTCTAGTATCAGTTACTCAGCGGTTTCATTTATCACTTATGATGTTTATTATACCAAGATTTTCACTAATTGCTAATTAATATATTACTAATAATTAATAAATCTTATGTACTTGTTAAAATTTGGAGAGAGAATACCTCCCTTTTTTTTTTCTTTTTAATAATGAATTTTAAGTTTTTGTACTCTTTAAAATCTCTTTAATCTCCTGTTTTATAGTATAGAATTTTTAAATTAATTTTTAAGATTATACATACGTTTATTATGAATGATCATTTCACTTTTCTTTTCTATTTAATATTATATCCCCGTTAAAATTATTATTATTGGAATCAATAATTCTAGCGTAAATCTAAGGAAGCTGGCCAAATTAATAACATCTATGACGGGATGCCCACTTTCCAGATGGATTTGCAATGTAGTATGGATTACACAAAACTACAAATATTTCAAATTTTTTTTTTTGTAGTTTTTTCATTCTTTTACACTCTATTAATATTCCTTTTTCCTACTCTTTCTATCCTTTTATACTTGATTGTTATCTTTCAGTTTGAATGTGCTACACACTGTACACTCAGGACAGATCAGTATTCGTGCAACTGCCTAAATAATAAGAAGATTTTAAAATTCATGTCTATTCTACGGGTGTTCGGCGCTGTAAGTGTTAGTGTCTCTACCTGCTCCAGAGACCCTTCCGCGAATCTACATTTCTGGCTAGATATCCCAACAATATTAATACAATGCCCTGGCACTCTAAAAAGAAATACTCGGGGAATGAGGAGTAAACCTTGATTGCAGTTTGAATGTTTAAATACTCAGGGTATAAATGAAAACAAATAAAGCTCGGATAAAGAGATTGACACACTTAAAGGCATTTAATCGCTGATGTAAATTTATATTCAAGAAAGACTCACCTAATATATAAGGGACGCTGAAAAATCTCGCGCTGCGGCCCTTGCAAACGCCATCATTGCGTAATTGAATCTAAATTATATCTCTCCTACTTTACGCATGAAAAATCAAGAGGGTAGGCAATATTATTTCGTATACAGGTACTTTATTAAAGACTACCACTACTTATATCCTGATAAAAGATGGCAGGATATATTTTTGTGAATAGCGGAGGAAAATAAACAGGGAAGAATAAACGCGGCATTTTCGTTAATATGTATGGACCAAATTTTGACAGTCCTTTATTTTTTAAGGAAAGTACTCAAATTAATATTCTGGAATTAAACACATTATTAATTTGGATAAATTTGGAGGCCGATTTTAATTGTACATTAGACCCTTAATTTTAGATAGGATCCTTAATAAACAACAGGAAAAATTTATCATCAATACTACGTGATAACATTAAAATGCATTATATCCAAAACGACTAACATTAAAGTTAGTTTGGAGAACTGAAAATCACCTACTGGTCACCCGGAGGAATAAGATCATTATAACTCGCCAGTACACGCAAAACTTATTCAAGAATAGATTACTCTCCTCCTGAGCAGTGTAGATGCTAGAAAAGCTTAGTGTTTCACCTTACTTACGTACTGATGTACTATTATATATCATAATAATGTATAATATTGCAGAAGTCATGACCGCCATTAACATTTAAAATTAAAAAAATGGTTAAAATCAGAAAAATCTGGACATGGAAACAAAACTTGCTAACCCACCACAGATTTTAAATAAATAAAGCCTACTCAGGAAATATATTATATAACTCAGATTAAGATTGTTTGTTTGAAATAAATGAATCAACAGTAAATATCTCGCTCTTTTTTATGGGAAACATTTTAAGCATATCCTTCGTGGAATTATCGTTTTTTTCACAAGCAGATTCCATAATAAACTCAAGATTCGGAGGGACGCAAACAGGATTAGAAAGGGAGATTAAAAAACATTAGATATACAGAATGTCAACAAAATAGGTTATAATAAAACCCCCCCCCCCCCCCCCCCCTCTAACCCCCCCATACATTAATAAATTGTAGCATTGACTGCATACCTAAATTAAACAATCATTATTACCATGATCAAGTTTTAAACAATATTACTCATCACCATTACCAAACAATTTCGCTGTTGAGAAATTTGGAGACTCTAAAAACCCCACTGCAAAAAAAACTATTATTGGCTCGCAAGTAAGGAAAATTGACAGCTGAACAAAAATTACAATACAATTTAGGATTTACAATCACAAACACGGTTGCCTCATTATTTATTACAAACCCCACATAGATATTTAATGACCAGATTGTTACTGACACATATTATGAAAAATTGTATACTGCTACAAGCGCAGGTAATATAAAACTAGAAATGATGCCTCTTTTTAAATTTATGTAACTTCCAAAGCTATTAGATTACAAAATAGAGAATTATTAAATGATGTTATTTCAATAAAATTTATCCAAGAATCTTTTTAACCATACATTAAAAAAATGGGTTAAACTCCAGGACCGCGACATGGTTCATAGCTCGTTCGGTATATTATTAAAATTTTTCTTGATCACAATGGTTCCCCAATATTTCAAATAAATCATTATCCATGAACATGTTACTATACACAAAGTGACTAATTACACTGTTACACCATTGAACGGTGTCTATCCCTATAACAATTCATATCCCAAAATAAATAACGCATTCTGGGATGACCCAGGATCATATAGAGCAATTGATTTATTACGTTACGGATCCATCAAAATTTTAACAAAGATACTGTAGCAACAAAGATTATGCCACAAAATTTGTTAACGAAATATATTCATCCTGGATACAAACAGGGATTTTTACCTTAAAAGATATTCCTTCATATTATCTTAGACGTTTTTTGAATGCTCCTTATATTCGAAAACCAGAGTGATAATAAAAGACTTAGTGTATATCTCGCTGGTCGCAGTAAAAAGCTTCTTGACCAGGTGGCCATGGCCACCTTTTTTATCTTTTTCGGTGAGGGAAAGCTTTTAAGCTTGTGTGATAGTGCATAAGTCTTCTACTTGCGATCAAATTTGTAACCAAGAGCAATAACCCAGAACAGACTAGACATATAAAAAATCCATATGTTACTCAACACACCTAAATTTTGTTTATCTCGAGGTTGTAGGACACAGGCTGTCCTTCTTATCACCTTTATGTTTGCGTTAGCATCGAACCTCTTGCCAAGAGGTAAGGATTGGCACCCGGAAAATATATGGATATTATTACTTAAGATACTACAGTAGAAATCTCGTTAGAATGGGGACCGATGTATTTACTTTATATCTCAAACCGAGAAATAAGTATCCGTACATTTGTTAAAAAACATAATAACGAATCTTGCGTTAATCCTATCAGAGATACAGTATTAATTGCGAATAAAAGTGAATTTGCCAATAACCAGGAATACTTACAGATAGCTCACAATAACAATTTCTGTGTAAGTTAACTAATGAAACTCGCATTACTACTCCGCGGATACGTTTTGTTACCAAATGATTTGACTCTTATTTTAAGTCTATTTTCCCGTTAATACTGGATAAATTAAATGAAATATTTTATACTGGAAAAGTTTACCTATTTCAAATGTTAGGTAAAAATAAAAGCAATAAAAATGATTTTCCCCCACATTATTATTTGCTTTTTCTAATCCAATCCAGATTTTCTCTCTCTAAAATTGCATTTCTTTAAAAAAGCTAGACTCTGTAGTCATCCCTAACTTTTATTCTCCGCGGGCATATATGAACCATTTAGTTATTATAATATAAAAAAAACACTTATGTAAAGCATAAACATACAACGGGGCGCCTCGCTAGCATTTCCAAATTTTATGTTTTATTATTGCGGCAGTTAATACTTTTAAAAATATGAACTTCTGGCTTCAAGAAGAGAACAGATAATTAACCAAACTGGTTATAAAATGCGAAAGAGTAAGACTGTTTTCCATTTAGCAATATCTGGACTCTATAATATTTGTAATATTAATGTACCTAAGAAAATTTTTTCAGTCGCCAAACTCGATAACGCTAGAAAGTGGAATAACCGATTTGGAAACAAAATAATATAAACTATCTAAAAACTTAATCTTCGCTTCTACCGCTAGGTCTTACGGTATATGCCACACAATTTTACGTCTTAAACCCTCAACGGTTGGAATAAGGTTTTATACACATGGAAAATAAAGGAATTTTAATTATAGGGGATCTTTATAAGGGAAATTTTTTTTCTTTCATTTCAAGAATTACAACAAGGGCCCTTTCGAAGGGCTTCATAATAATGCAATATTTTCAGTACTTAACAAATCAAGACAGAAAATACTATCTTCTTCTGCACACAACCACTACACACAGAAATTCAGAAATTGAAAGATGTAGAAAATTTTAGCCATGTCATAAAGATGGCTTGAAATAATATAAACATCCAAATGACTCAGAAAAGAAAAAAAAATGATATCATAAAGAGTCTCTCACAATCCATGAGTGGCTCTGGAAACAGTCGAAATTCCATCATACGGAACAATACACAGACAGCGTGGAGATAAATGAATTTGAGGTCAAATAAGCCCAGAAATATGGGAAGAACAGCTTTACAACACATACTTATCTGTCTCGTTAATTGCTAAACATTTCTCTTACTACAGTGTTTTAAAAATCTTTACATACGATTTCTCACATTACTCACTATAATCCCCCCTCCCCCCCCCCCACCTCCCTACCTCCCCACCAACCCCCTTACACACCCTACTCACCCCCCCCTCTCCCCCACAATAACATTACATTAAGATATTTCCTAAAATTATCGCCTAATTATGTGATAAATGTCAAATCTCTCTACCGCAACCAAAGTTGGTCTCATTCATTTACTATTTTTACGAAGATTGTCTTAGAATATCTGGTTACGAAATATCTTAAAGTTAATCTCGAATGTTCGTTTAATATTACCTATGATGTCCTGATCCAAAGTTTATAATACTTGGAATACCCGGAAGGCAACCAAACTAATTACAAGGTAATCAAAGAACTTTTCTATCGAATTTCTTTAATAATTGCGGCGAAAAAAATTAATAACTAGAATTTTAGGAAAGCGCCCTGCAATCCCCAACATTTACAATTGTGGCAAAGAGTACAGAATATGTCGGGAGACACTTCACTTGGAGCTGAGATTGTGTCAGACTTGTCCTTATGGATAGGTTAGATTCTTCTTCCAAAGGGTTTTGGTCTCCATATCATTAAATACTTCTACCAGGCGTCATAATGGCTTCGGCCCAGCGCGTCCCTGTGTGAGCGAATTGCTGAGGCCTGGCTCACTATAATGAGATGGTTGAGGTAATATATATAATACTATCATCACATGTCAATCTCCAAAGAATTGATTATTTATGTAATTGATAATATGTTTTCTCTCATCAAAACTTTTAACTTTTTCTTTCTATTTTCTACTTTTCTTTTTCTATCACTCTTTCTATCTGTTTAACTAGGGAAAAAATGTTAATATAAACAATATGTACATATTTTGTAATATCTAGTATGAATACAACCTAGTATTAGTTGTATGGAAAATATTTTAGTTGTCCTTAATTTGTAATTACTTATGAAAAATTGTGCTTTTTCAACTATAAAATTAAATAATTGTTTTTTTTGGAAAAAAAAATTACTAAATGTATTATTAATAATTACAACAGCACACACTCTTAATATTATGTGAAAAATGTGATCATGAATATAATAGAGTTTGGTTAAGGATTGGGAGGTATTCATGAATTGTCATACTTTTTTGGGGCGGATTTGTATTTGGATCATTTGAAGAATTATGTGGGGTATGCTCGAAGTGGGCTCGGATATTGCTTATCCTTTAGGGAACAATTTTCGTCTTCACACCTCCCCTATCTTATACAAAAATATAACAGGAAAATGTTCTATTGGATACCTTTACACATTTAAACACAAACTGTATCAATTTGTATATAATCAATATTATATATTTTATATATTATATCAATTTTTCAATGCCGTATAAGAGCTGTACCTCTTGCTAAATTTTGTTTATAATAAAAAAAATTATAAAAAAAAAAAAAAAAAAAAAGAAATAACACATTATGTTAACCACTGCAGAAATACTAAAACATTGAAGATTTGTTAACGACTTGGTACAATACAGATGAGATTTTCAGTAAATGCACCTGACCAGGGCGTAATAATTTGGAGTTTATCTTTAATTATTCAACAGCTCCTCTTTTCTGTTATGTTTCGTGCGTTATTTCTCTCACATCTTCAGGGCCTTTCACAATTCCATTCGTAAGATGGGTAAATTTGATTGTTGGCATTAAAAGCAGTAAATATCTCCTCCAGTTTAGATTTGGTCATAATGTTACTTGTAAAAATCTTATTGAGAGTGGTAGCACCATGGCAACTTATTGGTTGCAGCTAATGAAGAAAAAGTTCACAAAAAAGCCGCATATTAAGCGGTCTACAAATAATCTTTAAGCTGATAACCAATGTTTCATGTTTTGCACGATATAATACTGCTGAAAACATGTTCTATACAGGGTTGCAATTTTAACAGTCAGATTCAGATTCAGATTCAGGATTCAGCCAGTTCAGATTCCTTTATTGTCACTCTTCAAGACCTTATCAGGTCTGAACGAAATGCTGGTTCCTTGCAGTCCATTCACATGCGTAATATATTAAATCACAAAACAACACCTAACTTAACTCATTAATTTAAACATCCACCACACGTGAGTTCAACCAAACCCCCGCAACTCCTCCTCACCTGTAGAGTTAGTGGGAAGCAAAAAGTCTTTAAAGTTATTTGTCATTTTCCACTTCTTGTTCCCCCTCGGTCTCACTTGACCGGCATCATCCAGGCCTTGCTATGATCGTCATCGTCACACTGGCCCGGCGGGCCCGAGGCCTCCCGAAGCCAGGCCCCGCCACGCCGCCCGCTGCGATCGAGTACGCCGGAACACCTACCACAGCCCCCTCTACGACCAGGTCGGCGACCCCAGGGAAAAACGCTGGACGCAGCCGATGTGGCGCCGCAGCTCTCACCGGGCCGCCTGCTGGAGCCACCGCTCTGGCTCTGAGAGCCGCTGGAGCAATCTGCTGGAGCCGCCAGAGAGCGCCGAAGCGAGCGTAGCCTCGTTGCTTGGACTGCACCCGCGTGGAGAGCCGCCCGGCCGGAGCCGCCGGTACGACGCCGAAGCCGGGCCGCTGCGTACGTCAGCTAGGCACCCCGCTGGGAGAGCCTGTAGGAGCGTCCAATGCCGGGCTCACTGTATGCTACGCGATGTCCCCGATAGGAAGCTACTGCTGGTAAGCCGCTCGAAGCCCCGATCGCACCGCATAAGCCCCGAAGCCCGAAATAGCCACGAAGCCGGGCCGCCCGCCGCCGCTGGAAAACACTGAGAGCTACTGCTGACTCGTCGCTCAGCTCCGAGGATCGGCCACAAGCTCAGCATTTAGGCCTCAGCACAGACGGAGACGGTGACGGGGACACGACAAGAAAGTCGCTTCCCCCGAAAGGGAGAGACTAAACCTGGTTTCTCCCTCCCTCCCCCCACCCCCCCCACACAATCACACTGCCTAAAATACACAACTCCTCATCACAATTCCTAAACTTGACAACAGACACTGAAGGACGAAAAAAACAAAGAAAAATAAAACAGACATCGGATGCAGGTCTTTGGAGCCGCAGCTGCACGCAGCGCCGCCACTTCCTGTCTTCGAAGGGCATGTAATTATGGCAACTAATTAAAGTTGTATAGTCCCAATCGGGATTGACCTATCACTATACCAATCTCATTGCGTGTTTGATTCCCCCCTTGAGAATTATGGAAAGTTTAAGTACGAGCTAACTCAAATTTTGGAATCGGGAGATCCGATGTAGGCCGATTGAT